>CM037596.1:67797366-67802366 GCA_021018995.1 Chloranthus sessilifolius | reverse complement strand
ATTGTAGGAGCGCTAGTAGTAGCTTGAAGGACATTCAACGATTGTTTCTGTGGGCAATCTTTAACTCGATGAGGCCCTCCGCACAAGAAGCAACCCGACTTCGGCACGTAGTTGGCGGACTCAGCTGACTTGGCATGTGCATCTTTTCCGTACGCTTTCTTTTCTTGCGTGCCGCTCTTGCTTTTCTTGTTAGCTTTGGATGGATTCTTCGAACCACTTTTATTCTCGTGTGGCCTCTTCCTATTTTGATCTGAGGGCCCATAGTCTGTTAGTCGCTCTGCGGCTGCCATTGCGGCTGCAAGATCCGGTAGTGTCCTTCTATTCAATTCAACCTGGGCCCAAGGCTTAAGGCCTTCGAGGAAGTAGAATACTTTATCTTTTTCAGACATTTCCCTGATGTCCAACATCAACGCGGAGAACTGTCGCACATATTCTCTCACAGTGCCGGTGTGCTGTAGCTTCCGTAGTTTTCGTCGAGCGATATAGTCAATGTTCTCGGGCAAGAATTGTACTTTCAATTCCTTCTTTAGGTCTTCCCAAGTGTCTATGACACAACGACCATTCTGAATCTCTGCGTAGCGTGTACGCCACCACAGTTTGGCATCTCCCTCAAGATACATGGTCGCTGTGACCACTTTCATCGCTTCGGTAGCAGGCGGGGCAAGATGGAAGTATTGCTCAATATCCCATAAGAAATTCTCTAACTCCTTAGCATCCCGAGCACCTCCGTAGCACCGCGGCTCGGGTATCTTGACCTTTCGTTGGGAAGTTTCTGGCTGTTGAACAGTCCCAGACCCAATCGCCCTCATCAGGACGTTCATCTTAGTGGTCAGTTCCTCAATCTGTAAACGAAGGGCTTCGACGGTGCCCCTCGTATCTTCTGCAAGAATCTCCACGTTCTCAGCTAACGTGGCGTGGTTTTCAGCCAATGTGGTGTGGTTTTCTTCCTGCTTGCTTAACCGTTCTGCATGGTCTTCCACAAGTGAAACCACTGTCTCCAACTGTTCGGCCTGACCTTCAAGGTCGTCTAGACGCTCCCTGGTCCGTCTACATGTACCACTACTGGTCCCTTCAGCCATCTCTAGGCTCTGATACCAATTGTCACAGAGTTACTCTTTAGCGGCGTGAACTCTCGTGCGGCAACTAGCTTTTCTCGATCTAGCTCAGCCTACTCGTGTTTCAAACCTGCACGGTAGCACATTAGGTTAGAAACTATGCGGATTCCCGAATGCAACACATATAGCTATACGCAGCGATAGTTCGAGGGGCAGCCCCACTAAGAGTTTAGGTCTGCACCATGAGGGTGGTCGTGGACCACCAACATGATGGCTCCAGTGCACGACGCGACAGGAGCGACCTAACACCTATGCGAGGCCCGGATGCACGAAGTCAAGCCCACAAGGCTATCATACGCGTTCCGTAGGGGATCACTTAGGCCAGCGACACGTCATGTGGCTGTTAGATCCTTTCCCCATATATATGGTTTAAACATCAATAGTGCCTAAATGGCAGGAGGACCTCAAACGTCTTGGTTTGGCATACCGCAATGCCCTCCCGCATCGCTAGGCCAACTTGGCTCAGTCACGTCCGCATGACGTGCCCTTCTGGAACTGCATTACGACCAACTGCCACCATGTCGCGTGCCCTCCTGGCCCACGACCGAAGCTCTTAGAGTATCAATGGCGAAGACCTCATGGCTTGGTGATGCTCTGACGATGATCCAGCTTCAACCCACCAATGCCTGACGCACTAGTGGCACAAGTGGCCCTGCGGCTAGCTCGAATGGCCATGCCGCGAGCCCACGTCACACCGGCTCAGACTAGTACTCGCCGCCAACTGCCCAAGCCCAGCTCGTGACTCACCACGTTCCCAACTGAGTCCCACGCAGCTTGCCTTCGTGTGCATTCCGAATTACTAGCACACGTTCATCTTTAGCCCACATGCTGTCGTGCTCAACTGAGTCCCACGCAGCGCCTTGGAGTTCTCACGCGAGGTTGCCCAGCCGTATGCACCGTGACGCGTAGTCTGTAGCCATACATCAACCTCACTCGAGTTCCACACGGCATCGCTGCGTTGACATCCTAGGCCCACCCTTTCAGGCTTAAGAGACACTTGCGCCCCCTCTGGCAACGCAAGGCCCCGTGTGCGGGGGAATAGCTCTCTAGCTCCCTTCCCCTATATAAGGGTAAAACAGTCATTCAGCCAGAATGGCTGGACAACCTCAAACCCCTTGGTTTGACATACCACAATGCCTCATGCATCGCTAGCCCACCTTGGCTATGTCGCATCCGTGTCACGACCGTGACGCCCGTTGCATCGCGCGTTGCGCCGCAGCCACACCACGTCGCAAGGCCCTCCTGGCACCACATGTTGCGCCACACGCACCATGCTGCAAGCTCGAGTCTTGGCCCCGTCACATCCTCCACCACTCCATAAAATGTCAACATCCTTGTTGACGCATGAACGCAGTGAACTAACCCCACCAACTCCTCCCAGCTTGTTCGCATCTCATTTCTAGTTCTTAGGTCCGCACCTTCCCACTAGCTCCCCACTGTCACCCCGGTCGGGTCAAGTTGGTTCTGTTGTCACAAGGCCCTCACCTGTTAACTAGCTTAGGGATGTCGCGTGTCAACTTGACACCACATCGCGTGCCTCTGCACCAGTTGTTCAAGGATGTCGCGTGCCCTCTTGACACCACATCGCGTGCCTCCGCACCAATTTGCTTATAGCATCATCGCTTCTGGATCGAACATGGCTCTGATACAAAAATGTCACGGGGTCGCACTTTCACAACCTCAGTCCCGTGCGGCACCTAACGCACGCTTCGCTAGGTCAGCCTACTTCTGATAACAATCATCGCGAGGGAGTCCTTCAATGCGCTTTTAACCCGTGCGGTGCTTCGCTACCGCATGCAACGAAGGCAACCCTTTCTGCACATCAGCTCTGATACCACCCGCCTAGAGGACGGGAACTCCTCCCAACATGGTTGCCTCTATTTCACAGCCTACCATTCAGCTCATCGTGTCCCTTATGACACGCTAGTCTGCACTGCTGCGCTAACTTGGCCTGCTCAAGCTTCACCCTGTGCACTGCACTAGAAACTCACTCGCCTGCCAAACCAAGCCCACAGCCTTGTGCCTCGCGCTCGCGTGCCCAACTGAGTCCCACGCAGCTTGCCTTGATGTGTGTTCTGAATTACTAGCACACATTCATCTTTAGCCCACATGCTATCATGCTCAACTGAGTCCCACGCAGCTCCTTGGGGTTCTTACAGGAGGTTGCCCAGTCGTATGCACCGCAATGCGTAGTTCGGAGCCATACATCAACCTCACCCAGGTTCCACACGGCATCGCTGTGTCAACGTCCTAGGCCCACCCTTTCAGGCCTAGGAGACACTTCACCGCAATGCAAGGCCTGTATGGGGAATAGCTCTCTAGCTCCTTCCCTATAAGGGTAAACACTCATTCAAATGTAATGGCGAGAACCTCAAACCCCTTGGTTTGACATACCGCAACGCCTTGCATCGCTAGCCCACCTTGGCTATGTCGATCCGTCGCGACCGTGACGCCCGTGTCGCACTCGCGCGCCCATGTCGCCCGCAGCGCGACCACGTCGCAAGGCCAACATGGCCCCATGTCGCGTGCCCTCCTAGCACCACATGTCGTGCCACACGCACCATGCTGCAAGCTCGAGTCTTAGCCCCGAGGTACGCGATCGCTGGGATACTACAAGAAGATCGCGAGGGGTCAGCCGAGCCGCACGAAGTTGCGGGTGTCTATTGTAATGTTGTCGCTGGTTTAATGCGCGCCGCGGGTATCGAAATCATGGGTCGTCGCACCATCGCAGATGTCACGCCACAAATAACAAGGTCGGGCACGTGTTGGGGCATATAACAGGGCCACATTGGGCATCTCATGGGGCAGCACTAGCTACTTATGAGTTTAGACATTTCTTGGGATTACTTTGGGCAACATCATGGGGCGACTTTGGACATCTCTTGGGACTACGTTGGACACCTCATTATGCATTTCATAAGACTACACTGGTCTCGCCTTGGGTCCACGTTGGGCACCATCATGGGGCGACTTTGGGCATTTCTTGGGATTACGTTGGGCAAAATCGTGGGAAGAGTTTGGACATTTTTGCTGCAACATCATGGGGCAACTTTTGGCATTTCTTGGGATGTCATCATGGGAGGACGTCGACGTCATGGGAACACGTGTATGTGTTAGCCACGTTGAGCATTTCTTTGGGATACATTGAGTTGGGGCTACGTTAGACATTTCTTGGAGATACATTGAACATGTCATGTGCTATGTTGGGAACGTCTTAGCGCTACTGTCCCCAAGAAATACTATTTGTCATATGTGCTATGTTGGGAACGGCGGTGCGATGCTATTTGTCACATGCGCTAGCACGGTGGTGCGACGATGCTGTCCTAGCCTAGCGTCGTTGCGAGGCTATTTTCTGCACTTGTGCTTTAACGCTGCAGGAGCTTTTGCTGAGCTGCTACGTGTCATGGGTCGATTGGGCTATTCGTCGCGTGCGCTACTGTCCTAGCCAAGCGTCGTTGCGAGGCTATTTTCTACACTTGTGCTTTAACGTTGCGAGAGCTTTTGCCGAGCTGCTACGTGTCATGGGTCGATTGGGCCCGACACGTTATGCCGGTATGTCCAGCACGGGCGCGGGTTTGAGGTTGGGTCGAACACTTGGTCATTTTTGATAGGTGGGTGGGCATTCATTTATTTCGAGCCTCACGGGTCCGGTGGACGAACAAATTTGGGAGGGAGGGGGAGGGACAAATCGATGCGACAGAGGACTGAATCTCAATGGATCGTGGCAGCAAGGCCACTCTGCCACTTACAATACCCCGTCGCATATTTAAGTCATCTGCAAAGGATTCTGCCCGCCGCCCGATAGGAATAGAGTTTCAAGGCGGCAGCTCGCCGCGAGAGCTTCACCAACGACACGGCCCATGGGGCACGAAGGCCCCACAGTCG
>CM037596.1:67789866-67794866 GCA_021018995.1 Chloranthus sessilifolius | reverse complement strand
TCGAAGCAGACCCAAAGACCGCTCCACATCCAACCGAGGCGATCGACGGCCCCCATCCGCTTCCTCCCGACAATTTCAAGCACTTTTTACTCTCTTTCAAAGTCCTTTTCATCTTTCCTCGGTATTTGTTCACTATCGGTCTCTCGCCCGTATTTAACCTTGGACATAATTTATCGCCCGATTAGGGCTGCATTCTAAACAACGACCGACCGTGGGCGACAGGTCCGCACGACGGGGTCTCACCTCTTTACGCCGGGACTTGGGCTCGGCCCATCGCTGAGGACGCTTCTACAGACTACAATTCGGATGATGCGGTCGCTCGATTCTCAAGCTGGGCTGATCCCAATTCGCTCACCGTTACTAGGGGAATCCTTGTAAGTTTCTTCTCCTCCGCTTATTGATATGCTTAAACTCAGTGGGTGGCCCCGCCTGACCATAGGTCGCAATCTAAATGCCATAAAATGGGTCGGGTAAGGTCCGAAGATGGTCGTTAGAGACACGATCACCGAAATGTAATTTACCATCCATAACTAATCGTGCCCTGCACCGCCAAGGCCACTCTTGAGCCAACCGCACAAACAAAGAACGGGTGGCCAATCTCCGCATCTCAAGAGAACTGTCAGAGACGGTTGTTTGAGAGTGACTTGTGGCGTGACGCCCAGGCAGGCGTGCCCTCGACCTGACGACCTCGGGCGCAACTTGCGTTCAAAGACTCGATGGTTCACAGGATTCTACAATTCACACCAAGTATCGCATTTCGCTACATTCTTCATCGATGCGAGAGCCGAGATATCCGTTGCCGAGAGTCATACAAATGATCAGAGACGCAACGAGATCATGCAACATCACACCATATGGGGTTATGCTAACGAGAGCTCATCCATTCCGCTAGTAATCCTTGGTGCAAACCGCATCGATGGTCATTGTTCGGTTGAAGCACGTAATCACCACGCGCTACCCCCAACACTCGAAGGTTCGTCGAGGGATAACCATGTATGACACATGTAATGAGAGGCACGCGATTCCGGCACGCCTCTCCGAGGAACGAAGTCATGCTTCAAGTCATGGGTAGGTTTCGATAATGATCCTTCCGCAGTTCACCTCAAACCTGTTACGCTTCTCTAAATGATAAGGTTCAATGGACTTCACGGCGGTCGACAATCGCCCATGTCTCCAATCCAACACTTCAGGACCATTCAATCGAGGAGCGCCGTACAAAGGGCAAGGACGTAGTCAACGCGAGCTGATGACTCGCGCTTACTAGGAATTCGCTGAAGACCAACAATTACAATGATCTATCCCCATCACGATGAAATTTTCAAAGATTAGCCTCGCCGGCTATAGACTCATTGAATACATCGCGGGCGTGAGAACATCTAAGGGCATCACGACGTATTGCTCAAACTTCGTGGCCTAAATGGCCACACCCTCAAAGAAGATGGCCGTGGAGGTACCCACATAGCTAGTTAGCAGCCGAGGTCTCGCTTGTTAACAATTAACCATAAATCCACCAACTAAGAACGGCCATGCACCACCACCCATAGAATCACGAAAGAGCTCTCAGTCTGTCAATCCTTACTATGTCTGGACCTGGTAAGTTTCCCCGTGTTGCCTCACATTAAGCCGCAGGCTCCACTCCTGGTGGTGCCCCTCCCTCAATTCCTTTATGTTTCAAATTGCGACCATACTCAAACCTAAAAACTTTGATTTCATAAGGTGCCACAGAGCCTAAAAGCAACATCCGCCGATCCTCGGTCATCGCTTATGGTTGAGAGTAGATACATCCATCATCGAGCCCCCAACTTTCGTTCTTGATTAATGAAAACATCCTTGGCAAATGCTTACGCAGTAGTTCGTCTTTCATAAATCCAAGAATTTCACCTCTGACTATGAAATACGAATGTCCCCATTGTCCTCTTAATCATTACTCGATCCCAAGGCCAACATAATAGGACCGAAATCGTGATGTTATCTCATGCTAATGTATGCGAGCTTGGGCTTGCTTTGAGCGCCTAATTTCTTCAAAGTAAAAGACTGAGGCACGACGCCAATGGCGTGAGCCCATCGCCGAGAAGGGACGAGACCGCCGGTGCACACCCGAGGCGGACCCACGACCAACCCAAAGTCCAACTATGAGCTTTTTAATCGAAACAACTTAAATATACGCTATTGAGCTGGAATTACCACTACCGGCACCGGATTTGCCCTCAATGGATCCTCGTAAGGGATGTAGATTGTACTCATTCCAATTACCAAACTCAAGAGCCCTATTGTTATTTATTATCACTACCTCCCCTGTCGATTGGGTAATTTGCGTGCGCCGCTTCCTTGAATGTGGTGCCGTGCTCCTCTCCTAATCGAACCCCACCTCCGTCACCGCCACCACCATGGTAGGCCACTATCCTACCATCGAAAGTTGATAAGGCGAAATTTGAATGATGCGTCACAAAGACAAGGCCGTCGATCCGTCGAGTTATCATGAATCATCGAGCGCGCAAAGCGTCGACCTTTATCTAATAAATGCATCCCTTCCAGAAGTCGGGGTTTGTTGCACGTATTAGCTCTAGAATTACTATGGTTATCCGAGTAGCAGATACCATCAAACAAACTATAACTAATTTAATGAGCCATTCGCAGTTTCACAGTCTGAATTAGTTCATACTTACACATGCGTGGCTTAATCTTTGAGACAAGCATATGACTCGGCGATCAACCGTAGCATCCCTACGTAACATTGTCGCCACCACCGTCAAGATGAAGCGAGAGGACGATCAGAACTGCTGAGATAAAGGCAACAATGTACATACCATCAATGACCTGTTGCCCATAAAATCCACCACATCTAAAAGCTCGAGTAAGTACCACTAGCCATTAACCATATCAGTTGAGGCCACATGATCATTACCTCGAATGTCGCCTTGCATCATGCAGAGACGAAAATAGGGTCAACAAAAGTTACAGCTACACTGAGTAAGTCATACAAGCACACCGTCATGTTCAAAAATGATATAACCACACAATCGAATAAAAATGAAAAATGATCGAGTGAAGACTAGTTGCTTGCACACCAGCAAGGAGCCAAATCCCATAAAACGATCCAACACAACTCACGCGCCAACACAGTCACCATAAAAAACTCCTCCCGCCCAATCACTGCATGTGGTAAGCCCCTAAGAGAAATCACAAAACATTGATAAGTTACAAAGAAGATGTTCTAAAAGAGCCTATTGAACGCGACAAAGGTACTTAAGCCAATTAGATAATAAATTAATTTTAGCCGATCGCTCACGATGACTAACGAATGCAACATGCATCCTAATTAAATTGTCGCAGAAGCATATTTTTTCGATCGGATGATAAGACTTTCAATCTACAATCAATAAAAAAATAACAAGCGATTGATCATTTGATTAAAGCAAATGGCATCCGATCAAAAAATTTATGCTCATAAGAGCAAGTAATTCTAGTCATCCATTGATAAATAGCAAATCAAGGCAATACATCTCGACCGAATGCCTAATAGCTACATCAAAAATTAAAATCTTGTAACATCGATCGAAAAAATCATGCTCGAGCAATGACTTGTAGGCGATAATTCTAGCCATCCATTAGTAAATGGCTAGAAGGCAAATACATCTCGATCAACCGTAATGGCTTAATCGACAATTGTTAAGACCGTGGGCATCCGATCAAAAAAAATTATGCTCGAAACGACTTATATGACCGAATTCTAGCCATCCATTGATAAACAATCAAAGCAATACATCTCAATCAACCATCTAATAGCTTACGATCGATAATTTTAAAACCGTGGCATCTAATCAAAAATCATGCTCGAGCAAATCACTTATATGGTCGACATTCCATCCGTTGATAAACGGCAATCAAGGCAATACATCTCGATCTGAACCGTCTAATAGCTTATGATCGATAATTTTTAAAATTGTGTGACATCTAATCGAAAAAATCATGCTCGAGCAACGACTTATATGACCGATTAATTCTAGCCATCCGTTGATAAACGACAATCAAGGCAATACTTCTCGATCTGAACCATCTAATAGCTTACGATCGATAATTTTTAAAACTATGTGGCATCTAATCAAAAAAATCATGCTCGAGCAATGACTTATATGACCGATTAATTCTAGCCATCTATTGATAAACGGCAATCAATGCAATACATCTCGATCTGAACCGTTTAATAGCTTACGATAGATAATTTTTAAAATCGTGTGACATTTGATCGAAAAAATTATGCTCGAGCAACGACTTACATGACCGATTAATTCTAGCCATCTGTTGATAAACGGTAATCAAGGCAATACTTCTCGATCTGAACCGTCTAATAGCTTACGATCGATAATTTTTAAAACTGTGTGGCATCCGATCAAAAAAATATGCTCGAGCAACGACTTGTATGACCGATTAATTCTAGCCATCCGATTAATTCTAGCCATCGACACGATCATCCGTATATGATCGCGCATTTTCCTACATTACCGTTCGTGTCAGGTCGGGACTTAGCCACACATGTGGCTACCATGGTGGCAAGGCCACACCATGGCATGGGGGAGAGTCACGAACACACTCTCCTATATATATATATATATATATATATATATATATATATATATATATGGGTTAAACACCATATATGGCCAAATAGCAGGAGAACCTCAAACATACTAGTTTGGCATACCGCGGCGTTCTTTGCTGCTACCACAATGAGTGTCTTCATGACGCTCTGATTTGCCACCTATCTTGCTGTGCTGCTGACCGCGTCTTCTACTGACCTTGCGGCTGCTACCCGCTGCGAGTGCGGCGATCTTCTTGGTATTATGGGGCTGCGGAAGACTGCGGTATTGCGAGGTCTTCCGACCGCGGTCTTCGCGACCGCGCGAAATTTCTTCTTCGCTGCGAGGGCTACTCTGACGACCTGCGGTAGCCGCGGCTGGCGGCTTATCGCGGTCGCACTTCCACAACCTCAGTCCCGTGCG
>CM037596.1:67769866-67784866 GCA_021018995.1 Chloranthus sessilifolius | reverse complement strand
TAGCAGGCTGAGGTCTCATTCATTAACGAAATTAACCAGACAAATCGCTCCACCAACTAAGAACGGCCATGCACCACCACCCATAGAATCAAGAAGGAGCTCTCAGTCTGTTAATCCTTACTATGTCTGGACCTGGTAAGTTACCCCGTGTTGAGTCAAATTAAGCCGTAGGCTCCACTCCTGGTGGTGCCCTTCCGTCAATTCCTTTAAGTTTTAGCCTTGCGACCATACTCCCCCCGGAACCCAAAAACTTTGATTTCTCATAAGGTGCCGGCGGAGTCCTAAAAGCAACATCCGCCGATCCCTGGTCGGCATCGTTCATGGTTGAGACTAGGATGGTATCTGATCGTCTTCGAGCCCCCAACTTTCGTTCTTGATTAATGAAAATATCCTTGGCAAATGCTTTTGCAGTAGTTCGTCTTTCATAAAACCAAGAATTTCACCTCTGACTATGAAATACGAATGCCCCCGACTGTCCCTCTTAATCATTACTCTGATCCCGAAGGCCAACATAATAGGACCGAAATCCTGTGATGTTATCCCATGCTAATGTATGCAGAGCTTGGGCTTGCTTTGAGCACTCTAATTTCTTCAAAGTAAATATAGGCGACCCAATTAAGGCCAGGAGCACATCAGTAGAAGGGCGAGACGGTGCACACCGGACAGGAAACCCAAAGTCCAACTAGCTTTTAGCTTTTAACTTAAATATACGCTATTGGAGCTGGAATTACCGTGGCTGCTGGCACCAGACTTGCCCTTCAATGGATCCTCGTTAAGGGATTTAGATTGTACTCATTCCAATTACCAGACTCGAAGAGCCCGGTATTGTTATTTATTGTCACTACCTCCCCGTGTCGGGATTGGGTAATTTGCGCACCTGCTGCCTTCCTTGGATGTGGTAGCCATTTCTCAGGCTCCCTCTCCAGAATGGAACCCTAATTCTCCGTCACCCGTCACCACCATGGTAGGCCACTATCCTACCATCGAAAGTTGATAAGGCAGAACTTTGAATGATGTGTCGCCGGCACAAAGGCCGTGCGATCCGTCGAGTTATCATGAATCATCAGAGCGACGTGTCACGGGGTAACTTTTTTTCGATGCCCGTGTGGCGCCTCGCTGCCGCTACAGTGAGGTCAGCCTAACTCAGATACCAGTTTGTCACAAGGAATAACCTAACATTGGTTATCACGCTGGTGCAACATCTCGCTGCCGCGCACAGCGAGACCTCATATCCAACCATCACTCTGATACCACCCGCCTAGAGGAGGGGAACTCCCGCATCGTGGTTGCCTTCACTCGAGGCAAACCCACTCCATGCATCGTGTCTACTTGCGACACACATGCCAGCATCTCAGTGCCACTTGGCTTGTCCAGCTTCACCCTGTGCAGTGCACTAGTTCCTCGCTTAAGACAAAGGCATGCCTCTCTTCATGCCATTCAAGCCAACCAACGTGTGTGGTCCACGCGACCAACACACTTGGAGTAGCATGCAGCTCTTCATGCTCTCCAAACCAAGCATCGGGTGTGGTACGCATGACCAACACACCTCCACTCCAGGCCCTTAGCTAGTGTGTGCCACTGCGTCCCATGTAGCCCTTGAGTGCCCCAGTGAGTTCACCGACCCATGTGCACCGCGACGCCGGCACGGGGCCACATGGTAACCTCACCCCAGGTGACACATGGCATCACCGCAGCGCCGCATTGCTGCAGCGATGTTCTAGGCCCACCCCTGACCTAGAAAGCACATGCACTCATCCCACAACACAAGGCCCCATGTGTGGGAGAATAGCTCCACAACTCCCTTCCCCCTATATATGGTCCAAAGACCAACTTAGGCAAAGTAGCAGAAAACCCTCAAACCCCTTGGTTTGTAATACCACCATGGTACACGGCCTCTTGCCCGTGGCACACACCTGCAAAGGTGGTGTCTTGCCATTAAACATGGCACACGATCCTCTGATCGTAGCACCTAGTGCCATCCTCCAAGCCCACATGGCTTGCGAGGTCATGCATCAGCGTCCCTTACGACCGTGTCACGTCCGTGTCGCGTCTGCATCGCAACCACGTCACGAGGCCCTCATGGCTTCATGTCCAACATAGCACCATGTCGCGACCATGTCGCGTCCGTGTCGCAAGGCCCTCATGGCTTCATGTCGCGTGCCCTCATGGCACCACATGGCATACCCTCATGGCACCGCATCACGTCTAAGTCGTGACTGTGTCTCGTGCCTACTCGACACCATATCGAGTCAGTCATTGCACCCAGATTCCGCGTGCCCTCTTAGCACTGCATCACGTGCCCTCTTGGCACCGCATTGCTTGCCATACAAGATAGATGTCGCGTGTCCTTTTGACACCACATCACGTGCCACCATGGCACCGCCTCATGTGCCTTAGCACTTGGACATCGCGTGCCCTCTTGGCACCACATCGTGTTCTCCAACGCGGAGCACCACACTACGTGCCTTATGGCACCAAGATGTCGCGTGCCCTCTTAACTCCACATCGTGTGCTCCACCGCGGAGCACCGCATTCTAAGCCCTTCACGCGTCTAGCCACCATACTAGATCACAGCTTTGTTCGGGTCACCGTCACATCATGCATCAGGGACTCCTGCACGCATCGTAGGGCCACGTGCCTCTGTGCCCACGCGTGCTACACGGCTAGTTTACAAGGTCCGCTTACCTTCTTGCTAGCTAAGTGCCCAGTTCCAAGGTCGTCATGCCTTCATGCTGGCGCACAGATTAATGAGGCCATCACAGACGGGTAAAGCCCGCATCGACCTTTTATCTAATAAATGCATCCCTTCCAAAAGTCGGGGTTTGTTGCAGGTATTAGCTCTAGAATTACTACGGTTATCCGAGTAGCAGATACCATCAAACAAACTATTTAATGAGCCATTCACAGTTTCACAGTCTGAATTAGTTCATACGTACACATGCATGGCTTAATCTTTGAGACAAGCATATGACTACTGGCAGGATCAACCAGGTAGCATCCCTACGTAACATTGTCGCCACCACCGCCCATCGAAGACGAAGCGTAGAGGGACGAATGTAACCCGTTGTGATAAAGGCAACAACAGAAGCTTACGGATCAATGACCCGTTGCCCATGAAATCCACCACATCCAAAAGCTCGAGTAAGTACCACTAGCTATTAACCATATCAGTTGAGGCCACATGATCATTACCTCGAATGTCGCCTTGCATCATGCAGAGACGAAAATAGGGTCAACAAAAGTAACTGCTACACTGAGTAAGTCATACAAGCACAGCGTCATGTTCGAAAATGATATAACCACACAATCGAACAAAAATGAAAAAGGATCGAGTGAAGACTAGTTGCTTGAACACCAGCAAGGAGTGAAATCCCATAAAACAATCCAACACAACTCACGTGCCAACACAGTCACCATAAAAAACTCCTCCCGCCCAATCACGGCATGTGGTAAGCCCCTAAGGGAAATCACAAAACATTGATAAGTTACAAAGAAGATGTTCTAAAAGAGCCTGTTGAACGCGACAAAGGTACTTAAGCCAATTAGATAATAAATTAATTTTAGCGCTACGACTGCATGCAACACGCATCCTAATTAAATTACTGCAGAAGCATATTTTTTTGATCGGATGACAAGACTTTCAATCTACAATCAATAAAAAAATAACAAGCGATAGATCATTTGATTAAAGCAAATGGCATCCGATCAAAAAATTTATGCTCATAAGAGCAATTAATTCTAGTCATCCGTTGATAAACAGCAAATCAAGGCAATACATCTCGATCTGAATCGTCTAATAGCTTACGATCAAAAATTATTAAAATCTTGTAACATCAGATCAAAAAAATCATGCTCAAGCAATGACTTGTATGACCGATTAATTCTAGCCATCCGTTAGTAAATGGCTAGAAGGCAAATACATCTCGATCTGAACCGTGTAATGGCTTAAGATCGATAATTGTTAAGACCATGTGGCATCTGATCGAAAAAATCATGCTCGAGCAATGACTTATATGACCGATTAATTCTATCCATCCGTTGATAAACGGCTATCAAAGCAATACATCTCAATCTGAACTGTCTAATAGCTTACGATCGATAATTTTTTAAATCGTGTGGCATCTTATCAAAAAAATCATGCTCGAGCAACGACTTATATGACTGATTAATTCTAGCCATCCATTGATAAACGACAATCAAGGTAATACATCTCGATCTGAACCATCTAATAGCTTGCGATCGATAATTTTTAAAATCATGTGACATCTAATCGAAAAAATCATGCTCGAGCAATGACTTATATGACCGATTAATTCTAGCCATCCGTTGATAAACGGTAATCAAGGCAATACTTCTCGATCTGAACCATCTAATAGCTTACGATCGATAATTTTTAAAATCGTGTGGCATCTAATCGAAAAAATCATGCTCGAGCAACGACCTATATGACCGATTAATTCTAGCCATCCATTGATAAATGGCAATCAAGGTAATTCATCTCAATCTGAACCGTCTAATAGCTTACGATCAATAATTTTTAATATCGTGTGACATCTGATCAAAAAAATCATGCTCGAGCAATGACTTATATGACCGATTAATTCTAGCCATCCGTTGATAAACGACAATCAAAGCAATACATCCAGATCTGAACCGTCTAATAGCTTACGATCGATAATTTTTAAAACCGTGTGGCATCTAATCAAAAAAATCATCCTCGAGCAACGACTTATATGACCAATTAATTCTAGCCATCCGTTGATAAATGGCAATCAAGGTAATACAGCTCGATCTAAACCGTCTAATAGCTTACGATCGATAATTTTTAAAATCGTGTGACATCTAATCGAAAAAATCATGCTCGAGCAACGACTTATATGACCGATTAATTCTAGCCATCCGTTGATAAACGGCAATCAAGGCAATACTTCTCGATCTGAACCATCTAATAGCTTACGATCGATAATTTTTAAAACCGTGTGGCATCTAATCGAAAAAATTATGCGAAACGACTATGAGATTAATTCTAGCCATCCATTGATAAATGGCAGTCAAGGTAATACATCTCGATCTGAACCGTCTAATAGCTTACGACCGATAATTTTTAAAATCATGTGACATCTGATCAAAAAAATCATGCTCGAGCAACAACTTATATTACCGATTAATTCTAGCCATCCGTTGATAAACGACAATCAATCAAAATACTTCTCGATCAGCAGTCTAATAGCTTACGATCGATAATTTTAAAAGCGTGTGGCATCCGATCAAAAATATGCTCAGCAACTGTATGATTAATTCTAGCCATCCGATTAATTCTAGCCATTGACATGATCATCCGTATATGATCATGAATTTTCCCATATTACCGTTCGTGTCGGGTCGGGACCGAGCCACACATGTGGCTACCATGGTGGCAAGGCCACACCATGGCATGGGGGAGAGTCACGAACACACTCTCCTATATATATGGGTTAAACACCATATATGGCCAAATAGCAGGAGAACCTCAAACATACTGGTTTGACATACCGTGCACTGCTCACTTGTGCCTTCGAGTCTTCTGACATATTCTGAGCATCTGTCTTGGGTTATTCTTGTCCGCAGCTGCGCTCAACTGAGGGCTTTGTAATGCTGTGAGAGCTCTTCTTGCGGCTGCAGAAACTTCTTCTGTGAACTTCTGCGACACGTTGCGGGGCTGCCGCTTGGTCGCGGTCGCGGCAGCTTAGTCCGTGCGGCAGCGCCGCGCCGTTAGTCGCTACTTCGATACCAACATGCGAGGCGTCGCGCTTTCAACCGCGGTGTTTTGCGTTGCTCCCACGCCAGCTCACGATACCACCAGCCTGAGGCGAGAACACCTCCCAACGGTTGCTCTGTTTCACGCCTACCATTCTCATCGTGTCCCTTACGATCGATAGTGCGCTAACTGGCACTCAAGCTTCACCACATGCCTTTGTAGTACCTCGCCGCTTTGCCGAACCAAGCCCACAACCTTTTGCCTCGCGCTCGCGTGCCCTACTGAGTCCCACGCCGCTTGCCTTCTTGTGCGTTCCGAAATACTAACACACGTTCATCTTTAGCCCACATCTTTAGTCAGCCCCATCGCTTGGTGTTCTCCGCGAGGTTTTGGATTATGCACCATGACAGCGTGGTCCGGGCCATACATCAACCTCACCGGGTTCCACATTGCGTCAACGTCTTAGGCCCACCCTACAGGAGACACTTGCGCCCCCTCAACGCATAAGGCCCGTGGCGGGGAATAGGTCTCGCTCCTTCTATATAAGGGTAGCATCATTCGGCCAGTTGGAGAACCTCAAACCCCTTGGTTTGACATACCGCAACGCCTCATGCATCGCTAGCCCACCTTGGCTATGTCGTGTCCGTGTCGCGACCGTGACGCTCCACGTCGTACCCTCATGCGATCGTGTCACGTCCTCGCAGCGCGACCACTTTGCAAGGCCAACTTGGCCCCATGTCACGTGCCCTCCTGGCACCACATGTCGTGCCCTCCTGGCACCATATGTCGTCCCTCACATTTCATTCGTGCACGCACTGGCCGCTCAGTATTGGCCCGTCATCCTCCACCACTCCATAAAATGTCAACGTCGTTGACATTATCGCCGATGGCAAACACGCTCCTCCCGGTTTGTTCACATCACATTTCTAGTTCTTAGGCGTACCTTCCCACAAGCTCCCCTTTGTCACCCGCGGGTCAACTTGCGCCTGTTACAAGGCCTCACGTTAACTAGCTCGGGGATGTCGCGTGTCAACTTGACACCACCGCGTGCCTCACCACTTGTTCATGGATGTCGCGTGCCCTCTTGACCACATCGCGTGCCTTCACCGGTTGCTCATAGCATCATCGCTTCGGATCGAACTTGGCTTTGATACCAAAATGTCGTCGCCGCAACTTCTCATCTGTGCGGCACCTAGACGCTTGCTTCGACTGCCCGATACCAACTATCGCGAGGTGACCTTGTGGCGCTTTCAACCAGCGATTGCCGCTTACGCGCGCTTCCATACGCATAAGCCATACCGCCCTGAGGGCGAACTCCTCCCAACTTGGTTGCCTCTTTCACGGACTACCATTCAGCTCGCCGGGTCCTTATGACACCAATTTGCACCATTGGACTTGGCCTGCTCAAACACATGCCGCACTAGTACCTCGCCGCTTTCGAACCAAGCCAACCAGCCTCGCGCTCGCGTGAACGGTCCCACGCAGCTTGCCTTATGCGTTCAAATTACTAGCACGTTCATCTTTAGCCCACATCTTGTCGTTAATCGAGTCCCACGCTTGGTGTTCTCACGTGAGGTTGCTTGATGTATGCACGCTCGCGTGGTGAGCCATACATCAACCTCACCGTGTTCCACGGCATCAGCGTCGGCGTCTAGGCCCCCTTACGTAGGAACACCGCCCCTCGGCAATGCAAGGCCTCGAATAGCTCTAACTCCCTTCCCTATATAAGGGTAAAATAGTCATTCGGCCCGAATGGCGGAGAACCTCAAACCCTTGGTTTGACATCTAACTCATGCATCGCTAGCCCACCTTGGTATGTCACGTCGATCCGTGTGCCTCTGCGTCGTACCCTCATGCAGTGTGTTCCCGTAGTGCACGAAAGGCCAACTTGGCCCATGTCTGCCCTCCACGGCACCATGTCTGCCCCACACATGGCAAGTATTGGCCCGTACATCGCCCAGCGATTCCGCCTTGCCCTTTCAAGCGAGCCGGATATGGGGCTACGATCTTCGGGGATCTTTCAGACATCTTTGGGCGATGGCGGACTCGGATCATCGGCTGCGAAGCTCTTCAGACATTCGAGGTGCCCGACGTCTTTGCGAGAGTCGCGGGTGAAATTTCTTGCGCAGCCAGCTTGTGATCTCATTAATCTTGACGAAGGCATGAACGACCTTGGGGGCACTTAGCTAGCAAGAAGGCAAGCGGACCTTGTAAGCGCCGTGTGCTGGCGGCGCAGAGGCACGTGGGTCTCGCGACGCGTGCATGAGTCCTCGATGCATGATGCGACGGTGACCCAACTAAGCCGCGAGTCTAGTATGGTGGCTAGACGCAAGAAGGGCTTGGGAATGCGGTGTTCGCTGGTGGAGCACGCGACGCAGGGTGTTAAGAGGGCACGCGACGCCTTGGTGCCGTAAGGCACGAATGCTGAGCACACGCGACGGGTGCTAAGAAAGCACGCACGCCTTGGTGCCATAAGGCACGAGTGCGGTGTCGCTGGGGCACGCGACGCCCGCGCTAAAGGGCACATGAGTCGGTGCCATGGTGGCACGCGATGTGGTGTCAAGAGGACACCCGACATCTAGCTTGTATGGGAAGCAATGAGGTGCCAAGAGGGCACGTGGTGCGGTGCTAAGAGGGCGCACGACATCCGGGTGCAATGATGGACTCGATATGGTGTCGAGTAGGCACGAGACACAGTCACGACTTAGACCTGATGCGGTGCCATGAGGGTACGCCATGTGGTGCCATGAGGGCATGCGATAAGAGGCCATGAGGGCCTTGCGACATGGTCGCGACACGGACGTGACATGGTCGCGACATAGTGCTATGTTGGACATGAGGCCATGAGAGCCTCGTGACGTGGTTGCGATGCGGACGCGACACAGATGCGACACGATCGCAAGGGACGCTGATGCGTGACCTCGCAAGCCATGTGGGCTTAGAGGATGGCATTGGGTTCCTCGATCAGAGGATCGTGTTCCATGTTTAATGGCAAGACACCACCTTTGCAGGTGTGTGCCACGAGCAGGAGATTGTGTGCCATGGTGGTATGACAAACCAAGGGGTTTTAGGGTTTCCTGCTACATTGCCTAAGTTGGTCTTTGGACCATATATAGGGGGAAGGGAGCTGTGGAGCCATTCTCCCATACATGGGGCCTTGCGTTGCGGGACGGGCGCATGTGCTTTCTAGGTTAGGGGTGGGCCTAGAACATCGCTGCAGCAGTGCGGCGCTGCGGCGATGCCATGTGTCACCTGGGGTGAGGTTACCATGTGGCCCCGTGCCGGCGTTGCGATGTACATGGGTCGGTGATCTCACTGGGGCACTCAAGGGCTACGTGGGACGCAGTGGCACACACTAGCTGAGGTCTTGGAGCGGAGGTGTGTTGGTCGTGCGTACCACACCCGATGCTTGATTTGGAGAGCATGAAGAGTTGCATGCTACTCCAAGTGTGCTGGTCGCGTGGACCACAACCACGATGCGGGAGTTCCCATCCTCTAGGCGGGTGGTATCAGAGTGATGGTTGGACATGAGGTCTCGATGTGCGCGGCAGCGAGACGTAGCACGAGCATGATAACCAATGTTAGGTTATGCTTTGTGACAAACTGGTATTTGAGTTAGGCTTGCCTCGCTATAGCGGCAGCGAGGCGCCGCATGGGTGTCGAAAAATGTTACCCCGTGACAGTTGGTATCAGAGCCAGATCATTCCGATTGGGACTACTTTGGCAAGCTAGAGCGATGAGGTGCGCTCTGATTTTGTGACAACTAGAGTTACTTGTGTGCAGTAGAGTTGCACATCTGTGATTGAGACGCGATTGAGTCGCGCATAGAGGGACGGTACTGCTGGGTTACTTGACGCGAAAAAGGAACTCGACGCTAGTTGGCCATGTGAGCCACGCGTTGAGTTAGCGGGCCGGTCCGAGGTGGATGGACGCTGGTGACTTTCAACATGAGACGTTGAGTCACACAGGTGGTGAGAGCACCGTTGCCATGTCGGCATGGAGCATGGGCGATGCTCCGTTCTAATTTCATGATGGTTGTTGCCTATGAGAGCTGTATGTTGCGATAGCGGGTCGGTCCAGGATGGATGAACGCTAGTGATCTCCAACATGAGACGTTGGGTCACGTTGGTGCTAAGAGCACCATTGCCATGGATGGCAAGGAGCAAGTAGGATGCGCCATTCACATTTAACAACTTGTTGGCTGGAAGTGCCACACGTTGAAGTAGCGGGTCGGTCCGAGGCGGATGAACGCTAGTGATCTCCAACATGAGACGCTGGATCACGTTAAGAGCATCATGCCATGGATGGCAAGGAGCAGGTTGGATGCTCCAGTCACACTTGAGAAGCTGAGATTATGAAATCGGTCGCTGGCATATGACATGAGGGTCTGGACCGCTGGTATGCGGTAATGTAAGGATCAATATGTTGCGAGGGCCCAGGATCGATGATACAGTTAAGCGAAGTATCGCGAGAACTGATTTGAGCTAGGCTGAACCAGAGTAGGGGTCAGAAGCTCGTTGCCTTGTGTGATGATAAGGCACAATGTCCGCGAGTGACGGATGGCTGGACTAAGATCCAGCGTGGCTTCAGAGGAAAGCCAATGGATGAACCAGATGGGTATCTTCAGAGGAAGCGAGTCCTGTGATTCAAAGATAACTTTAGAGGAAGCAAATACGAGAACCAGATGGGTATCTTCAGAGGAAGTGAGTCCCAGGTGATCGTTAAAATATTTGGTCTACGCGAAGGACCGTAAGTCGAGTTGCAAGAGGTGACTCGAGTCACACTATTGGGTGAAGACAGAGGTCGAGGTACTATAGTGTGAGAAGCAGTGAGCTTCATTGATTGAGCAAGGTGTTCATAACAGGCTCTTGGGTGAAACACAGAGGTGTTGAGGTACTAGAGCGCTGCAGGATCATTGAGGGCTTGTGTGGTGATAAAGTCTAAAGGTCCGACAAAGCTGGGTTCCATCGGTTGCTACGATCGAAGGAGATAAGCCTACATTGAGGCACTCGAGCTGCAAAATTTGCTTGGGTGGCAGTCTCGTGGTTGGAAACATACATTGAGGTACTGGAGTTCTACGAATCACACGCAGGTCGAGCTCTTGGGCGAAGACACAGACGTGTTGAGGAGCCAGACGGCAGTGCGAATGAAAGGTAGACTCCTGGGTGAAGATGGACTGTTGAAAACCTAGAGAGCTACGAGGGGCAATGAGTTGCGGAAGCTTGGTTGCTAACGATTGTCTTGCTTCCGGTTGTATGAGGAACTGGTATATAAAGATACCTGGGTGAAATACTGACCGGACCAAGTAGGCTAGAGCACTACGTGGGGTGAAGACACTGAACATGGTTGAAGTACTAGCACAGAATTGTGAATCCATGCAGTGAAGTGCACTAACTGCGATTCAGATCCAAGTGTGCTTCGGTGAAGACCAGATTATGTGTTGAGGTACTGACGTAGGAGTTCGGATGCTGACGAGGACGTCAACGCATCGAGTGGGGGAGAAAAATGTGACCAAAATCACACCCCTATTGCATAGACCGAAGCACTAAAATGCTTCAAATTCAAAATTTTCTAAGCGAACTCTTGGGTGAAGACACGTGGTGTCGAGGTACTAGAGTGAGCTATAATCACTAATGCTCAGTGCATGGCATAGTGACGGATAGCGTGGTGCGGAACCACGTGGATATGACCAAATTGATCCAGCGACGAGGTGAGAAACTTCGGGGCTAGATATTGGTGGAACACGTTTGCATGAGGATGCGATGTGAGACTCGATAGAGCACGTGGGCCAGAAGGTCCAAATACTATGTGTGTTGGTGACGAGGGCCACACACGAGCGTAAGATAGGCTGATTTAGCGTGGGACGCTAAGTGTAGCACAGGAGTACACTACGAGAAAAGTGACTCTGGGTAGGCTTCGCATGGGGTGAAGACATAAGTCGAGGAACTGATGAGAGTCTTACTGTCAATAAATACGTTGACACAACTAGATTGGTGGATGTGGCATGGTCCATTTCCTTGAGATACTACGTCAACGACGACGTTGACCTTATTGAGTCGGGGAGGATGTGACGGCCTCATTAATCTGTGCGCCACCATGAAGGCATGACGACCTTGGAACTGGGCACTTAGCTAGCAAGAAGGCGAGCGGACCTTGTAAGCTAGCCGTGTAGCACGCGTGGGCGCAGAGGCACGTGGCCCTACGATGTGTGCATGAGTCCTGATGCATGATGCAACGGTGACCCGAACTAAGCTGCGATCTAGTATGGTGGCTAGATGCATGAAGGGCTTAGAATGCGGTACTCCGCGGTGGAGCACGCGACGTGGTGATAAGAGGGCACGCGACGTCTTGGTGCCATAAGGCACAGAATGCGGTGCTTCGCATATGAGCACGCGACGTGGTGCCAAGAAGGCACGCGATGTCTTGGTGCCATAAGGGACGTAGTGCGGTGCTCCGCGTTGGGGCATGCGACGTGGTGCCAAGAGGGCACGCGACGTCCAAGTGCTAAGTCACATGAGGCGGTGCCATGGTGGCACGCGATGTGGTGTCAAGAGGACACACGATATCTAGCTTGTATGGGAAGCAATGTGGTGCCAAGAGGGCCCGTGGTGCGGTGCTAAGAGGGCGCGCGGCATCCGGGTGCAATGATGGACTCGATATGGTGTCGAGTAGGCACGAGACACAGTCACGACTTAGACGTGATGCGGTGCCATGAGGGTACGCCATGTGGTGCCATGAGGGCACGCGACATGAGGCCATGAGGGCCTTGCGACATGGTCGCGACACGGACGCGACACGGTCGCGACACAGTGCTATGTTGGACATGAGGCCATGAGAGCCTCGTGACATGGTGGCGATGCGGACGCGACACAGACACGACCCGATGGCAAGGGACGCTGATGTGTGACCTTGCAAGCCATGTGGGCTTAGAGGATGGCACTGGGTGCCACGGTCAGAGGATCGTGTGCCATGTTTAATGGCAAGACACCACCTTTGCAGGTGTGTGCCACAAGCAAGAGATTGTGTGCCATGGTGGTATGACAAACCAAGGGGTTTGAGGGTTTTCAGCTACTTTGCCTAAGTTGGTCTTTGGACCATATATAGGGGGAAGGGAGCTATGGAGCTATTCTCCCACACATGGGGCCTTGCGTTGCGGGACGAGCGCATGTGCTTTCTAGGTTAGGGGTGGGCCTAGAACATCGCTGCAGCAGTGCGACGCTGTGGCAATGCCATGTGTCACCTGGGGTGAGGTTACCATGTGGCCCCGTGCTGGCGTTGCGGTGTACATGGGTCGGTGACCTCACTGGGGCACTCAAGGGCTACGTGGGACGCAGTGGCGCACACTAGCTGAGGGCCTGGAGTGGAGGTGTGTTGGTCGTGCATACCACACCCGATGCTTGGTTTGGAGAGCATGAAGAGCTACATGCTACTCCAAGTGTGCTGGTCGCGTGGACCGCACACGTTGGTTGGCTTGAATGGCATGAAGAGAGGCATGCCTTTGTCTTAAGCGAGGAACTAGTGCACTGCACAGGGTGAAGCTGGACAGGCCAAGTGGCACTGAGGCGCTGGCTTGTGTGTCTCAAGTAGACACGATGCATTGAGTGGGTTCGCCTCGAGTGAAGGCAACCACGATGCGGGAGTTCCCGTCCTCTAGGTGGGTGGTATCAGAGTGATGGTTGGACATGAGGTCTCACTGTGCGCGGCAGCAAGACGTAGCACGATCATGATAACCAATGTTAGGTTATGCTTTGTGACAAACTGGTATCTGAGTTAGGCTGGCCTCGCAGTAGCGGAGAATAGCTCCACAGCTCCCTTCCCCCTATATAAGGTCCAAAGACCAACTTAGGCAAAGTAGCAGAAAACCCTCAAACCCCTTGGTTTGTCATAACACCATGGCACACGGCCTCCTGCCCGTGGCACACACCTGCAGAGGTGGTGTCTTGCCATTAAACATGGCACACGATCCTCCGACCGTGGCACCCAGTGCCATCCTCCAAGCCCACATGGCTTGTGAGGTCACGCATCAGTGTCCCTTGCGACCCTGTCGCGTCCACATCGCGACCACATTACGAGGCCCTCATGGCCTCATGTCCAACATCGCATTGTGTTGCGACCATGTCGCGTCCGTGTCGCGACCATGTCGCAAGGCCCCCATGGCCTCATGTCGCGTGCCCTCATGGCACCACATGGTGTACCCTCATGGCACCGCATCACGTCTAAGTTGTGACTTGTGTCTCGTGCCTACTCGACACCATATCAAGTCTGTCATTGCACCCGGATGCCGCGTGCCCTCTTAGCACCACATCACGTGCCCTCTTGGTACCGCATCGCTTGCCATACAAGCTAGATGTCGCATGTCCTCTTGACACCACATCACTTGCCACCATGGCACCGCCTCATGTGCCTTAGCAATTGGACGTCGTGTGCCCTCTTGGCACCACGTCGCGTGCCTCAACGCGGAGCACCGCACTATGTGCCTTATGGCACCAAGACGTCGCGTGCCCTCTTGGCACCACATCGCGTGCTCATACGCGGAGCACCGCATTCTAAGCCCTTCACGCGTCTAGCCACCATACTAGATCGCAGCTTAGTTCGGGTCACCGTCGCATCATACATCAGGGACTCATGCACGCATCACGTACACGCGCTCACGCCCATCAGGCTACACGGCTTAGTCGACAAGGTCCGCTTGCCTTCTTGCTAGCTAAGTGCCCAGTTCCAAGGTCGTCATGCCTTCATGCTGGCGCACAGATTAATGAGGTCATTACATGCCGCAGCGATCGCTGGGTATCGCAGAGCACGCCACGGCATGGCGCCGCAGCTATGGGCTTGCGCCGCAGTCACCGCGGATGCTACAAAGAGCACGTCAAGGGCGTGCCGAAGATCATGGGTGCGGGATAAGGCGAATTGCGCTTATGGGGATGCTACAAAGAAGATCATGAGGGGCTACGCCACGCGCCAGGGTGCTATTGCGGTTGCAGTGCTATCATCGTAACAGAAGTTGATGCGCATGACAGCATCGCGACGTCATGGCTGTTGCTACAGTTGTCATGATGTCGCCGGCCACGACGCGACACGCCAAAGGCTGGGCACGTGTTGGGGCATATAACAGGGCCACGTTGGGCATCTCATGGGGCAGCACTAGCTACTTGTGAGTTTAGACATTTCTTGGGATTACTTTGGGCAACATCATGGGGCGACTTTGGACATCTCTTGGGACTACGTTGGACACCTCATTATGCATTTCATAAGACTACGCTGGT
>CM037596.1:67759866-67764866 GCA_021018995.1 Chloranthus sessilifolius | reverse complement strand
CTCTAACAAACTCTAACAAACTTTCTAACAAAATGCAAATTGATGCCTTTTTTCAGTTGAAAAATCGATCGAGGAATTACGATTGGCTAGAATAGATCTCGATCCCGTACTTACCATTGGTCAATACAGACCGAGAACCTCTGATTGATACACATCTGGAGGAAAACTATAAATAGACGAACCATTTGCCCAATTTGGGTATCCAGATTTTGAGTTTCATTTCTAAATCCCCATTTCGACCAGATATCCTGTCTATAATAGCCTATTACTTTGTACTTGCATTTGAGAGTCGTGAGACATTTCGTAATTCAAAAGAGAGTTGTATTCAAGACGCAAGAGAGTTGAGAGTTGTTTAATTGTAATGGTGGAATTTGGATTTTAAAAGGTCAGAACTATGCATTCTCCATTGGACTCATGTCAAGGGTTCCCTCTGATCTCCTCAGTACATTAGACTCCTTTAGATTCATTATTTTGCATGCAATTTCCCTTGATTCATTAATCCTGTAAGAATTAGTGTTGGTAACCTAGTCTCTTACAGCATTTGTAGTGATGTTTCCTGTTCTGAATTGAGGATTTGGTTAAAGACTATTAGATGGTTTGTGGCCATTAGAGTGGACAGACCATAGCCATAAGTGTAAGCCTAATCCTTGAATTAGATTTATCTCTGAGCCGATGAAGATTGATCACCTTGAGTCAGCAGCTTATTCTCATTAGATTTCAAAGACCAAATCAAAGTTAGATATTACTTCTCCATTTTTTATATAAGTTTACCACAAACGTTTCCCCAACTCAGATCTGGATCACTTAGTTTAATTTTTATTTTTATCATTTAGTTAATGTGATAAATTCAACCTCCCATCTTATGTGCTTTGTAGATAGGATCAGAGGCCAGATCTGGTAGCTCAAATCTGGAGGTTTATCTTAAATTTTAAATCAATTCCCTGTGGACGATCTTTTACTCACTTACATTTAAAACTTGCTACAATCCGATCTTGCAGTTAATTATGTTCTAACTGTACGATATTTTCTTATTCTTTAAATCAGGCTCAAACACTTAGAACATAAAGTTTTTGGTGCAGTTGAATAGATTTTAAAATTGGTAGACCTAAGTTTTCAATTTTATAGATTTGATTTTATTTTATTTTTTTTAGCTTTAATCGCACTTTGCTTTTGATTAAATGTCTACTACTTTGTATAGAAAACTTGTTTTATCAGCAGTAATTTTTTTATATTTTTACGAGTTTTTATTCTTTGCCTTCTAGTTATTCGAATAAAAGTTCCTGCCACTCTTCTGTCTTTTTATCAAATTTGGGCAGTAGGGTGAGCTTTGTTTTTACTTTTGTCAATATACTTAAATAAGGTACTATCATAGCTTTTTGGATTTTGCAGAGATCTGAGTCTCAACAAGGAGCATCTGACTAAAGCTAGAGCAGATCTTCTTGAGTTTGCATCCCTTCTCCTTTGCATTCATTTTTCTCTTTTAAATTCTTGAGAATGAATGTGTGTTTAATGTTTGTTTTGATTATAATTTCTTTTTAGGCATGCTGATTTTTTCTTTACAAAACCAAATACAAAATAAAAGAAAATGAAAACACAAATAGAAAATCTCCGAAGTTGTTTCTCATTATTTTCAGCAGTAGTAAATAAGGGCTCTTGTTGAGCTCTTGATCAAAACCAAAAAAAAAAAAATAGAAAATTATAAAAACAAAAGAAATATATATATATATATATAGATATCTTCCTGGATGAATGCTTGCATCCACTTTTCCCATTTGGAGATCATTGAGATCATTTTTTTCTTTTTAGGAATCATGTAGGATAATGAGTAGTGAATCATAGGCTGTTTTGAATATTCAATGGACCCACCTGATTTTATTTTCCTTAGATTTCTTCATCATAAATGGGTCTCAAATGTGTGAACCCCTGCTTTTAATATATTGCTCCCATGCTTCATTATTTTTTTATTCATACACATCATCAACAAAGGGGTTGATCTTATGAATCTTGCTTTTCCTTTGTATTCACCTTTAATCATTTTTATAATCACTTAGATTCATAAGTATCTCAGGCTTTTTGGTTTTCTTTCTTTGGGCTTAGGATGTCTCATTTGGCATTAGATTTTCTGTTTTAGGAATTTTAGTTTCAAATTCTGTTTTTAGATCGCTGATTTTTTTTTCTTTCTTAGGTTAATGTGTCCTCGTTTTACTGATTTTCGTCATTTTTCTGAGTATAGTTAGTTTCTAACTTTGTTTTCCTATTTTGCATTCACAAATTCTATTTTTGTATCAACACTTTTCTTTTTCTTTTTTAACTTTGTATTCAGTCCCTTACCTTGCTTTTAATGTTTCTCTGTTATTAGCATTAGTTTCCTTCCATTTGCTTTGCAGTTCTTTTATTTTTCTGATCATATATTCAGTTTTTAGATTTTATTTTGTAGCAGTTCTAGCTTAGTTTTGTTATTTTTCTGTTTTATCAGTAATTTTTTATATTTATATAACATTTTTTTTTCCCTTTTTCTGCTCATATATTCAGTGTTATTTTCTTTATTTTCTGCTGCACATAGCTGCAAATTTTTTTCTGCTTAGTTTTCCTTTCTTCTTTTATCCTGCTGCCCCTAGTTTCTCAGTGTCTAGAGCATTGAGGACAATGTTCATCTTAGGTTTGGGGGTATGGCAGGTATGCCAATAAAATAAGTTAATGCTTGATGCAGCTTATGATCAGCAGAATTTTTGAAAATGAAGTAATCTCACACCTATTTTTTTTGAAAATGAGGAAGTTAAAACTTTTTAAAATTAATTTCTAGTGTAATTCTAATACTTTCATGAAGTGAATGTCAGAAAATTTCCAAAAGAAAATTGATGTTTTAGTAAACCTAAAAAGAGAGAAACCAGTGATGATATACCTCAGGAATTTGATAGAAAACCACACCCAGTGAGGTTTGGGCCTGAAATGTATTCTTTGGAGGTATAAATTGGCAGTTTTTTCTGCTCTAGGGACTGTTTGAACCTGCTTGTTATCACTAGAAGTTACACATATCCAAGTTAAAATATCTTGACAGCAATCATGATATTAAAGACATGATGTAAGGCCTCCTTTTGGACAGTTTGAACTTCAAAAAGCCCAACCTTTTAAAACTGCCCTTGATACACACCATTTGAGCTTTATAAATCAAAGATTTCTTTGAAACCTCATCAACCTCATTTAGCCTAAACCCTCACTCTGAGAAGGTAAAGGAAAGAAAGCTGAAGAAAGGTGAGTTGGGTAACAGTTTGGTAAACGAAAAAGAAAAATAATTAAAGGCAATGATGTATCAGCAGAAGAAATGTGGCATTCCAGTCAATGTTGATTTGAAAAAAAAAGAAAAAAAAAAGAGAAGTCATTTCATTGAAAGTTTGAAAAAGAAAGAGAAAAAGATGGCCACTTTGGCTCTAAAAATTCAAAGAAGAAGATGAAATGGTGTTGAATTGAAGAAGGTGTGTCTATCACCTCCTTACCTTGACTGACTTCTCAATTTTGAACTCCATTCCACCCCTTTATTCTTGATAAATTTCACCCATAAGCCACATTACAACCCAAGTTAAAGTCCTTACTGATCAATGATGGATTGAGCTGTCACATGGAGATAAGGATTTGTGTAATCTATGGTGAAAAAAGTAGTAAATTCAGAACTGAAAAGCAATGCCTATGCTCCTGCTTACAATCCTATTTAAGGACTGTAATTGCTCTTGAGCTGTGTGAAATAGTACAACCCTCTTATTTGCATGGTGAGTGAAAACCCTGGTGAGAGTTGAGTTTGAAATCAGATTATTTGGGGTAACATCAAAACTGAATTCTCAAATAGAAGGCAAGCTTTTCATTAATTTTTCTGGTAAAAACTTTTTGACACCAACTGAGTGAATGGTAAAGGAATTACAGCAGAATTTTAGTTTTGAACTGATGTTTTCTTGAAAATCTTCTTACAACCTGACTGATGCAGGTGTGAATAATTTGATTGGATGAAAGTTTGCTTTAACAGAACTGCATTGATCTTAACTGATTTATTGGAGAAGTTTGTGGGTACCTTCACTGAAAACCCTCAGGAGACTTCACTCCTCCACTAGGGATCGCCTAGGGGTTTAAAAGGCTTGTTGCATATGCTAAATGCAACTGTGCTCCCTACAAAAATGGCTTTTCATTCTATTTTTAAATTTTGTCTTTGCTCAGGGACTAGCAAAGCTTAGGTTTGGGGGTGTGTTGAGAACTAGAAAATGCCATTTTTCACCCCTTAATCTGGGCCTTGATAGACCCTTGAGAGAACTAAATAAGTGTTTTAAGTGCCTATATTGCAGCTAACAATAAAGATAGGCTTAACCATAAAAGCAACTTAAAAGTGCCAAAAAGATGACAATCCATGTCAGTCCAAAGGAAGGAAGTGAAGAAACAACCTCATTAGCTGTGGAAAGGTCTAAATAGAAGAGGCAAAGACCTGTAAGAGAAGCAGGGAACAATTCGAACAGAGAAATGCACTACAGAGTTCTTTTCGCAAAGAACCTGCACTTTTCGTAAAGAACCTGGAGCTCTGCGAATAGATCTCCAGAAGTTACAGTTCTGTTCGAAAAGGACCCCAATCTGTGCGAATAGATCTCCAGAAGTTACAGTTCCTTTCGAAAAGGTCTCCAATCTGTGCGAAAAGAGCTTCAGAAGTCACTGCACTTTGCGAAAAGGCCCTTACGCTCTGCGAAAAGGTATTCTGGAGATTCGCAGCTTTAACAAGGGCAATTTAATAATCTGTTGCACGCGTCCCAATGCGTTTTAAAACCTAGGGACATTCCAGAGGGTTCTAAGCATAAAGCGAAGGAATATTCCACCCCACGTGAGCACCTAGAGAGGGAATAACTTGGCGGGAACTTCTAGAAACTCTAACAAACTTTCAAAATGCATAACAGAATTGATGCCTTTTCCACCTGATTGGCTGAAACAGATCGAGGAATTCTGATTGGCCAGAACAGATCTCGATCCCC
>CM037596.1:67714866-67754866 GCA_021018995.1 Chloranthus sessilifolius | reverse complement strand
TCTTCTTGCTGACATGGCGAATATTCTTCTTGCTTACTTATTGTTGCGAATCTTCTTTGCGGTAACTTACCAGGGTCTTTCCATTGGTTATCACGCTCGTGCAACATCTCGCTGTCGCACACAACGAGACCACATATCTAACCATCACTCTGATACCACCTGCCTACAGGACGTGAACTCCCGCATCGTGGTTGCCTTCACTCGACGCGAACCTACTCAATGCATCATGTCTACTTGCGACACACATGCCAGCACCTCAGTGCCCCTTGGCCTGCCTAGCTTCACCCTGTGCAATGCACTAGTCCCTCGCTTCAGACAGTGGCATGCATCTCACCATGCCATTCAAGCCAAACCAATGTGTGTGGTCCACGCGACCAACACACTTGGAGTAGCATGCAGCTCTTCATGCTCTCCAAACCAAGGATCGAGTGTGGTACGCACGACCAACACACCTCCGCTCCAGGCCCTCAGCTAGTGTGCACCACTGTGTCCCACGTAGCCCTTGAGTGCTCCAGTGAGGTCACCGACCCATGTGCACCGCAACGCCGGCACGGGGCCACATGGTAACCTCACCTCAGGTGACACATGGCATCGCCGCATTGCTGCAGCAATGTTTTAGGCCCACCCCTAACCTAGAAAGCACATGCGCTCATCCCGCAACGCAAGGCCCCATGTGTGGGAGAATAGCTCCACAGCTCCCTTCCCCCTATATATGGTCCAAAGACCAACTTAGGCAAAGTAGCAGAAAACCCTCAAACCCCTTGGTTTGTCATACCACCATGGCACATGACCTCCTGCTCGTGGCACACACCTGCAAAGGTGGTGTCTTGTCATTAAACATGGCACACGATCCTCTGACCATGGCACCCAGTGCCATCCTTCAAGCCCACATGGCTTGAGAGGTCACGCATCAGCATCCCTTACGACCGTGTCGCGTCCATGTCGCGTCCGCATCGCGACCACATCACGAGGCCCTCATGGCCTCATGTCCAACATAGCACTATGTCGCGACCATGTCGCGTCCGTGTCACGACCATGTCGCAAGGCCCTCATGGCCTCATGTCACATCCCCTCATGGCACCACATGGTGTACCCTAATGGCACCGCATCACGTCTAAGTCGTGACTGTGTCTCGTGCCTACTTAACACCAAGTCGGGTCTGTCATTGCACCCAGATGTCGCGTGCCCTTGGCACCGCATCACGTGCCCTTGGCACTGCATCACGTGCCCTCTTGGCACTGCATCACTTGTCATATAAACAAGATGTCTCGTGTCCTCTTGACACCACATCGCGTGCCACCATGGCACCGCCTCATGTGCCTTAGCACTTGGACGTCGCGTGCCCTCTTGGCACCATGTCACGTGCCCCCTACGCGGAGCACCGCACTTCATGCCTTATAGCACTAAGACGTCGCGTGCCCTCTTAGCACCACGTCGCGTGCTCATACGTGGAGCACCGCATTACGTGCCTTATGGGACCAAGACGTCGCGTGCCCTCTTGGCACCATGTCGCGTGCTCATACTCGGAGCACCGCTTTCTAAGCCTTCACGCGTCTAGCCACCATACTAGATAGTAGCTTAGTTCGGGTCACCGTCGCATCATGCATCAGGGCCTCATGCACGCATCACAGGGCTACGTGCCTCTGCTCCCACGCATGCTACACGGCTAGTTTCCAAGGTCCACTTGCCTTCTTGCTAGCTAAGTGCCCAGTTCTAAGGTCGTCATGCCTTCATGCTAGTGCACAGATTAATGAGGCCGTCACATCCTCCCCGACTCAATAAGGTCAACGTCCTCGTTGACGTAGTATCTCAAGGAAATAGACCATGCCACATCCACCAATCTGGTTGTGTCAATGCTCACACTGACACCAAGGCCCATATCAGTTCCTCGACATAAAGTCTTTACCCCATGCAAAGCCTATTCAGAGTCACTTTTCTCATAATGTACTCGCGTGCTGCACTTAGCGTCCCACGCTAAATTAGCCCATCTTACGCTCATGTGTGGCCCTCATCACCAACACACGTAGTATTTAGACCTTCTGGCCCACGTACTCTACCGAGTCTCATATCGCATCCTCTTGCAGACGTATACCACCAATATCTAGCCCCGAGGTTTCTCACCTCCTCGCTGGATCAATTTGGTCATATCCACGTGGTTCCGCACCACGCTATCTGTCACTATGCCATGCACTGAGCATTAGTGATTACAGCTCGCTCTAGTACCTCGACCCCATGTGTCTTCACCCAAGAGTTCGCTTTGAAAATTTTGAATTTGAAGCACTTTAGTACTTCAGTCTATGCAATAGGGGTGTGATTTTCGGTCACATTTCCCCCCCCACTCGATGCGTTGACGCCCTCATTAACATCCGAACTCCTACGTCAGTACCTCAACACACAATCTGGTCTTCACCGAAGCACACTTGGATCTGAATCGCAGTTAGTGCACTTCACTGCATTGATTCACAATTCTGTGCTAGTACGTCAACCATTTTCAGCGTCTTCACCCCACGTAGTGTTCTAGCCAACTTGGTCCAGTCAGTATTTCACCCAGGTATCTTTATATACCAGTTCCTCATACAACCGAAAGCAAGACAATCGTTAGCAACCAAGCTTCCGCAACTCATTGCTCCTCGCAGCTCTCTAGGTTTTCAATAGTCCATCTTCACCCAGGAGTCTACCTTTCATCTGGACTGTCGTCTAGCACCTCAACACCTCTGTGTCTTCGCCCAAGAGTTCGACCTGCGTGTGATTTGTAGAACTCCAGTACTTCAATGTATGTTTCCAACCACGAGAGTGCCATCCAAGCAAATTTTGCAGCTCTAGTGCCTCGATGTATGCTTAACAATGCTGAAATCTGCCATGAGCACCTTGCTCAACAATGAAGCTCTCTGCTTCTCACATTATAGTACTGCGACCGCTGTCTGCACCCAATAGTGTGACTCGAGTCACTTCTTGCAACTCGACTTATGGTCCCTCTCGTAGACCAAAGATTTCAACGATCACCTGGGACTCACTTCCTCTAAAGATACCCATCTGGTTCTCGTATTTGCTTCCTCTAAAGCTACACTAGATCTTCATCCAGCCATCCATCTCCCGTGGACATTGTGCCTTATCATCATACAACAAAGCAACGAGCTTCAGACCCCCTACTCTGGTTCAGCCTAGCCCAAATTAGTTCTCGTGATAGCTCGCTTAACTGTATTATCGATCCTGGGCCATCGCAACATATTGATCCTACTAGCCGCATATCGGCGGCCCAGACCCTCATGTCATATACCAGCGATCGATTTCAAAATCTCAACTTCTCAAGTGAGAATGGAGCATCCTACCTGCTCCTTGCCATCCATGGCAACAGTGCTCTCAGCACCAACGTGATCCAACATCTCATGTTGGAGATCACTAGCGTTCATCCGCCTCGGACCGACCCGCTACTTCAACGTGTGACACTCGTAGCCAACAAGTTGTTGATTGTGAATGGAGCATCCTACTTGATCCTTGTCATTTATAGCAAAGGTGCTTCATAGCACCATCGTGACCCAACATCTCAAGTTGGAGTCACTGGCGTTCATCCATCCTGGACCGACCCACTATCGCAATGTATAGCCCTTATAGGCAACAACCATCACGAAGTGAGAACGGAGCATCCCCCGTGCTCCATGCCGACATGGAAATGGTGCTCTCAGCACCTGTGTGACTCAACGTCTCATGTTGAGAGTCACCAGCGTCCATACACCTCGGACCGGCCCGCTAACTCAACCTGTGGCTCACATGGCCAACTAGCATCGAGTACCTTTTCGCAACATATAACCCAGCAGTGTTGTCTCTCTACGCGCGACTCAATCACATCTCTATCGCAGACATGCAACTCAAATGCACCTAAGTAACTATGGTTGTCACAAAATTAGAGCGCACCTCATCGCTTTAGCTTGCAAAAGTAGTCCCAATCGAAACAATTTGGCTCTGATACCAACTGTCACGAGGTAACTTTCTTCGACGCTCGTGCGGCGCGTCACTGTCGTGCACAGCGAGGCCAGCCTAACTCAGATACCAGTCTCCCACGAAGCATAACCTAACATTGGTTATCACGCTCGTGCAACATCTCGCTGCAGCGCACAACGAGACCACATATCCAACCATCACTCTGATACCACCCGCCTAGAGGACGGGAACTCCAGCGTTGTGGTTGCCTTCACTCGAGGCGAACCTACTCAATGCATCGTGTCTACTTGCGACACACATGCCAGCACCTCAGTGCCCCTTGGCCTGCCTAGCTTCACCCTGTGCAATGCACTAGTCCATCGCTTCAGACAGTGGCATGCATCTCACCATGCTATTCAAGCCAAACCAACGTGTGTGGTCCACGTGACCAGCACACTTGGAGTAGCATGCAGCTCTTCATGCTCTCCAAACCAAGCATCGGGTGTGGTATGCACGACCAACACACCTCCACTCCAGGCCCTCAGCTAGTGTGCACCACTGCATCCCACGTAGCCCTTGAGTGCCCCAGTGAGGTCACCGACCCATGTGCACTACAACACCGGCACCGGGCCACATGGTAACCTCACCTCAGGTGACACATGGCATCACCGCAGCGCCGCATTGCTGTAACAATGTTCTAGGCCCACCCCTAACCTAGAAAGCACATGCGTTCATCCCGCAATGCAAGGCCCCATGTGTGGGAGAATAGCTCCATAGCTCCCTTCCCCTTATATATGGTCCAAAGACCAACTTAGGCAAAGTAGCAGAAAACCCTCAAACCCCTTAGTTTGTCATATCACCATGGCACACAGCCTCCTGCCCGTGGCAAACACCTGCAAAAGGTGTGTCTTGCCATTAAACATGGCACACGATCCTCTGATCGTGGCACCAAGTGCCATCCTTCAAGCCCACATAGCTTGAGAGGTCACGCATCAGCATCCCTTACGATCGTGTCGCGTCTGCATCGCGACCACGTCACGAGGCCCTCATGGCCTCATGTCCAACATAGCACTATGTCACGACCATGTCGCGTCCGTGTCACGACCATGTCGCAAGGCCCTCATGGCCCCATGTCGTGTCCCCTCATGGCACCACATGGTGTACCCTGATGGCACCGCATCACGTCTAAGTCGTGACTGTGTCTCGTGCCTACTCAACACCAAGTCAGGTTCGTCATTGCACCCGGATGTCGCATGCCCTTGGCACTGCATCACGTGCCCTCTTGGCACCGCATCACGTGCCCTCTTGGCACCGCATCACTTGTCATATAAACTAGATGTCGCGTGTCCTCTTGACACCACATCGCGTGCCACCAAGGCACCGCCTCATGTGCCTTAGCACTTGGACGTCGCGTGCCCTCTTGGCACCACGTCACGTGCCCCTATGCAGAGCACCGCACTTCATGCCTTATAGCACCAAGACGTCGCGTGCCCTCTTGGCACCACGTCGTGTGCTCATATGCGGAGCACCGCATTACATTTATAGCACCAGGGCGTCGCGTGCCCTCTTGGCACCACGTCACGTGCTCATACGCGGAGCACCCCATTACGTGCCTTATGGGACCAGGATGTCTCTTGCCCTCTTGGCACCATGTTGCGTGCTCATACACGGAGCACCGCTTTCTAAGCCTTCACGCGCCTAGCCACCATACTAGATTATAGCTTAGTTCGGGTCACCATCGCATCATGCATCAGGGCCTCATGCACGCATCGCAGGGCTACGTGCCTCTGCACCCACGCATGCTACACGACTAGTTTCCAAGGTCTGCTTACCTTATTGCTAGCTAAGTGCCCAGTTCTAAGGTCGTCATGCCTTCATGCTAGCGCATAGATTAATGAGGCTGTCACATCGTCAGTAGTAACCGCAGGCTGCGAGGGGCTCTACTACGACCGAGAAATGTAGTGTAAGTCTTTGCAGGGCTCGCTTCATCGCGTTGTCAGTGGCGCGGTAACTACTCTTGCTAGTCTGTGTGAGTTTAGACATTTCTTGGGATTACTTTGGGCAACATCATGGGGCGGCTTTGGAAATCTCTTGGGACTACGTTGGACACCTCATTATGCATTTCATAAGACTACGCTGGTCACGCATTGGGTCCACGTTGGGCACCATCATGGGGCGACTTTGGGCATTTCTTTGGATTACGTTGGGCAACATCATGGGAAGAGTTTGGACATTTCTTGGGGCCACGTTGGGCAACATCATGGGGCGACTTTTGACATTTCTTGGGATGTCATCATGGGAGGACGTTCGGCACGTCATGGGAACACGTTGTGCATGTGTTGGGGCCACGTTGAGCATTTCTTAGGGATACATTGAGTTGGGGCTACATTAGACATTTCTTGGAGATACATTGAACATGTCATGTGCTATGTTGGGAATGTCTTAGTGCTACTGTCCCCAAGATATATATGCTATTGGAGCTAGAATTACCGTGGCTGCTGGCACCAGACTTGCCCTCCAATGGATCCTCGTTAAGGGATTTAGATTGTACTCATTCCAATTACCAGACTCGAAGAGCCCGGTACTGTTATTTATTGTCACTACCTCCTCATGTCGGGATTGGGTAATTTACGCGCCCGCTACCTTCCTTGGATGTGGTAGCCATTTCTCAGGCTCCCTTTCTAGAATTGAACCCTAATTCTACGTCACCCGTCACCAACATGGTAGGCCACTATCCTACCATCAGAAGTTGATGGGGCATAAATTTGAATGATGCGTCGCCGACACAAGGGCCGTGTGATCCGTCGAGCTATCATGAATCATCAGAGCGACGGGCAAAGCCCACGTCGACCTTTTATCTAATAAATGCATCCCTTCCAGAAGTCGGGGTTTGTTGCACGTATTAGCTCTAGAATTACTATAGTTATTCGAGTAGCAGATACCATCAAACAAACTATAACTGATTTAATGAGCCATTCGCAGTTTCACAGTCTGAATTAGTTCATACTTACACATGCATGGCTTAATATTTGAGACAAGCATATGACTACTGGCAGGATCAACCAGGTAGCATCCCTACGTAACATTGTTGCCACCACCGCCCGTCGAAGACGAAGGTAGAGGGACAAATGTAACCCATTGAGATAAAGGCAACAACAGAAGCATACAGATCAATGACCTGTTGCCCATAAAATCCACCACATCCTAAAGCTCGAGTAAGTACCACTAGCCGTTAACCATATCAGTTGAGGCCACATGATCATTACCTCAAATGTCGCCTTGCATCATGCAGAGACAAAAATAGGGTCAACAAAAGTAACTGCTACACTGAGTAAGTCATACAAGCATACCGATATGTTCGAAAATGGTATAACCACACAATCGAACAAAAAAGAAAAAGGATCGAGTGAAGACTAGTTGCTTGCACACTAATAAGGAACCAAATCTCATAAAACGATCCAACACAACTCACGCGCCAACACAGTCACCATAAAAAACTCCTCCCGCCCAATCACTGCATGTGGTAAGCCCCTAAGGGAAATCACAAAACATTGATAAGTTACAAAGAAGATGTTCTAAAAGAGCCTGCTGAACGTAACAAAGGTACTTAAGCCAATTGGATAATAAAATAGTTTTAGCCGATCGCTCACGACGACAAACGAATGCAACACGCATCCCAATTAAATTGCCGCACAAGCATATTTTTTTGATCGGATGACAAGACTTTCAATCTACAATCAATCAAAAAATAACAAGCGATTGATCATTTGATTAAAGCAAATGGCATCCGATCAAAAAATTTATGTTCATAAGAGCAATTAATTAGTCATCCGTTGATAAACAACAAATCAAGGCAATACATCTTGATCTGAACCGTCTAATAGCTTACGATAAAAAATTATTAAAATCTTGTGACATCGGATTGAAAAAATCATGCTCGAGCAATGACTTGTATGACCGATTAATTCTAGCCATCCGTTAGTAAATGGCTAGAAGGCAAATACATCTTGATCTAAATCGTGTAATGGCTTATGATCGATAATTATTAAAACTGTGTGGCATCTGATCGAAAAAATCATGCTCGAGCAACGACTTATATGACCGATTAATTCTAGCCATCCGTTGATAAACGGTAATCAAAGTAATGCATCTCAATCTGAACCATTTAATAGCTTATGATCGATAATTTTTAAAATCGTGTGGCATCTAATCGAAAAAATCATGCTCGAGCAACGACTTATATGACCTATTAATTCTAGCCATCCGTTGATAAACGGCAATCAAGGCAATACATCTCGATCTGAATCGTCTAATAGCTTACGATCGATAATTTTTAAAATCGTGTGACATCTGATCAAAAAAATCATGCTCGAGCAACGACTTATATGACCGATTAATTCTAGCCATCCGTTGATAAACGGCAATCAAGGTAATACATCTCGATCTGAACCGTCTAATAGCTTACGATCGATAATTTTTAAAACCATGTGGCATCCGATCAAAAAAATATGCTCGAGTAACGACTTGTATGATCGATTAATTCTAGCCATCGACACGATCATCCGTATATGATCGTGCATTTTCCCACATTACCGTTCGTGTCGGGTCGGACCGAGCCACACATGTGGCTACCATGGTGGCAAGGCCACACCATGGCAGGGGGGAGAGTGACGAACACACTCTCCTATATATATGGGTTAAACACCATATATGGCCAAATAGCAGGAGAACCTCAAACATACTGGTTTGACATACCGTAGCACTGCGGGGTGCTGCTGCGATGCGGTGTGGGGCTATTGCGGGGGTTGCTACAGAAGGCCGGAGCTCTCTTCACTGTGAGGCGCCTTGTGTGAGGGGTCTTGCCGAGGTCCGGCTTGTGATGGCCTCATTAATCTGTGCGCCAGCATGAAGACCTTGGAATTGGGCACATAGCTAGCAAGAAGGCAAGCGGACCTTGTAAGCTAGCCGTGTAGCGCGTGGGCGCAGAGGCACGTGGCCCTGCGATGCGTGAATGAGTCCCTGATGCATGATGCGACAGTGACCCAAACTAAGTTGCGATCTAGTATGGTGGCTAGATGCATGAAGGGCTTAGAATGCGGTGCTCCGCGGTGGAGCACGCGACGTGGTGCCAAGAGGGCACGTGACGTCCTTGTGCCATAAGGCACATAATGTGGTGCTCCGCGTATGAGCACGTGACGTGGTGCCAAGAGGGCACGTGACCTCTTGGTGCCATAAGGCACGAAGTGCGATGCTTCGCATAGGGGCACGCGACGTGGTGTCAAGAGGACACGCGACGTCCAAGTGCTATAAGGCACGTGAGGCGGTGCCATGGTGACACGCGATGTAGTGTTAAGAGGGCCAAGAGGGCTCGTGATGCGGTGCCAAGGGCGCCGCATCCAGGTGTAGTGGCAAACCCGATATGGTGTCGAGTTTACACGAGACACAGTCACGACTTAAATGTGATGCGGTGCCATTGGGGTACGCCATGTGGTGCCATGAGGGCACGCGACATGAGGCCCTGAGGGCCTTGCGACATGGTCGCGACACGGACACGACATGGTCGCGACACAGTGCTATGTTGGACATGAAGCCATGAGGGCCTCGTGACAGGGTCGCGATGCGGATGCGACACGATCGCAAAGGACGCTGATGCGTGACCTCGCAAGCCATGTGGGCTTGGAGGATGGCACTGGGTGCCACGGTCAGAGGATCGTGTGCCATGACTAGTACCTCACTCGCCTGTCGAACCAAGCCCACAGCCTTGTGCCTAGCGCTCGCGTGCCCAACTGAGTCCCACACAGCTTGCCTTCATGTGTGTTCCAAATTACTAGCACACATTCATCCTTAGCCCACGTGCTGTCGTGCTCAACTGAGTCCCACGCAGCGCCCTGGTGTTCTCACGCGAGGTTGCCCAGCCGTATGCACCGCGACGCGTAGTCTGGAGCCATACATCAACCTCACCCGGGTTCCACACGGCATCACTGCGTCGACATCCTAGGCCCACCATTTCAGGCCTTGGAGACACTTGCGCCCCCTCTGGCAACGCAAGGCTCCGTGTGCGAGGGAATAGCTCTCTAGCTCCCTTCCCCTATATAAGGGTAAAACAGTCATTCAGCCAGAATGGCAGGAGAACCTCAAACCCCTTGGTTTGACATACCGCAATGCCTCATGCATCGCTAACCCACCTTGGCTATGTCGCGTCCGTGTCGCGACTGTGACGCTCCGCGTCCTACCCTCATGCGACCGTGTCGCGTCCTCGCAGCGCGACCACGTCGCAAGGCCAACATGGCCCCATGTCGCGTGCCCTCCTGGCACCATATGTCGTGCCACACGCACATCGCAAGCTCAGTATTTGCCCCCGCCACATGTTGCTGCACATTTGCGGGTTGTTACCGCCGCGGATGTCACCCGCGCCGACACGCCGAAGGCTGGGCATGTGTTGGGGCATATAACAGGGCCACGTTGGGCATCTCATGGGGCAGCACTAGCAACATCATGGGGCGAGTTTAGACATTTCTTGGGATTACGTTGGGCAACATCATGGGGCGACTTTGGACATCTCTTGGGACTATGTTGGACACCTCATTAGGCATTTCATAAGACTACGTTGGTCACGTCTTGGGTCCACGTTGGGCACCATCATGGGGCGACTTTGGGCATTTCTTAGGATTACGTTGGGCAACATCATGGGAAGAGTTTGGACATTTCTTGGGGCCACGTTGGGCAACATCATGGGGCAACTTTTGACATTTCTTGGGACCATGTTGGGCATCTCACAGGGCTATGTTTGGGATGTCATCATGGGAGGACGTTCGGCACGTCATGGGAACGCGTTGTGCGTGTGTTGGGGCCACGTTGAGCATATCTTAGGGATACATTGAGTTGGGGCTACGTTAGGCATTTCTTGGAGATACATTGAACATGTCATGTGCTATGTTGGGAACGTCTTAGCGCTATTGTCCCCAAGAAATGTTATTTGTCATATGTGCTATGTTGGGAACGGCGGTGCGATGCTATTTGTCACATGCGCTAGTGTCCTAAGCGTCGTTGCGAGGCTTATTTTCTGGGCTACTACCCTAGCGCGGCGGTGCGATGCTATTCATCACATAAGCGTCGTTGCGAGGCTATTTTCTGGGCTATGTTGTTTGATTCTACGTGTGCATGATTTATTTATATTTTGAAAATCGATTTGCAAATGATGACTTATACTGAATTTGGAAAACTAAAAAGAATAAAGAAATATCAGCACAGAGAGAAGTAAATTAGCCTGCATGATCAGGGCCAATTGTAGCAAGTTTTAAATGTGAGTAAAAGATCGTCCACAGAGAATTTATTTAAAATGTAAGATAAACCTCCAGATCTGAGCTACTAGATCTAGCCTCTGATCCTATCTACAAAGCACATAAGATGGGAGGTTGAATTTGTCACATTAACTAAATGATAAAAGTAAAGATTAAACTAAGTGATCCAGATATGAGTTGGGGAGATTTTGATGTAAATTAATAAGAATGGAGAAATAATATCTAACTTTGATTTGGTTTTTGAAACAAAATGAGAATAAATGTAGATCAAATGAGAGTTGATCCAATCTTCATCTGGCTACAAGCACAAATGCAAGAGGAAGTAATCTAACTCAAGGATTAGAGTTAAACTTATGGCATGGTATGTCCACTTCAATGGCCACAAACCATCCAATAGTCTTTAATCTAAACCCTCAATTCAGAATAAGAAATACCACTACAAATGTTGTGAAAGATTAGGTTGCAAACACTAATTCCCACAGGGATAATGAATCAAGGGAAATTGCTTGAAAAACAGTAAATCTAAAGGAGTGTAGTGCAATAAGGAGATCACAGGGAACCCTCAACACGAATCCAATTGAGAATGTACGGTTCACAGCAACCTTTTCAAATTCACCATTACAATTACAGAGCACAACTTAAATAGCTCTCGGATTTGTAGTCTTGAATACAATTCTCTTTTGAATTACAAAAGTATCTCACAGCTCTCAATTGCAAGTAAAAGTTAAGCTATTACAAGAGTTTCTGACAAGCTATCTGAATTAGAAATGGAGCAGCAGAAATGAAACTCAAAATCTGGATACCCAAATTGGGCAAATGGTTCATCTATTTATAGTTTCCCCCAGGTCTAGCTCAGATGTGTATCGACCAATCAGTAGTGCTTAGATCTGTATCAACCAATGGTAGTCGAGCACGAGGATCCAGATCTGTTTTGGCCAATCAGAATTGCTTGATTTATTTTAGCCAATCAGATGACAGAGGCATCAATTCGGTTATGTAATTTGAAAATCTGTTAGAACTTCTAGAAGTTCGCGCCAATTGATTTCATCTTCGGGTGCTCACATGGGGTGGAATATGCCTTTGGTTCGTGCTCAGAATCTTTTGGAATGTCCATGAGTTTTTAAGTGCATTGGGGCACGTGTAAAAGATTACTGAATTACCCTTGCAGATGCTAGGAATCTCTAGAATACCATTTCGCATAGCTTGAGGAACTTTTCGCAAGGTACTGTGACTTCTGAAGCTCTTCTCGCAAAGTTCAGGTTCTGTTCACAAGGAGTTCTCTTCTTTTCGAATAGGTTAGAAATCCTTTCGAAGAGTTCAGGTGCTCTTCGAAAACTAAACCTGGAGCTTTTAGTTCTTTTGGCAAAGTTCAGGTTCTTTTCGAAATGTTCAGATTCTTTTCGAAAAGCACTCTGTAATGCATTCTTCTGTTCGAATAGCTCCATACTTTCCAGGTTACAACCAGGCCTTTGTCTTTTTTAGTTTAGGCATTTTGACAGCTCGTGAGGTTGTCCCTTCTCTTTCTTCCTTTGGATCAACATGGATTATCATCTTTTTGGCACTTTTAGGCTGCTTTCATGGTTAAGCCTGTCTTTATTGTTAGCTGTAACACAAGCACTTAAAACACTTATTTAGTTCTCTCAATAAAAGGAGGAACATGGTATTTTCTAGTTCTCAACACACCCCCAAACCTAAGCTTTACTAGTCCCTGAGCAAAGACAGAATTAAAAATGGAATAAAAAGCAACTTTTGTAGGGAACATAGTTGCATTCGGCATATGCAACAAGCCTTTTAAACCCCTAGGTGATCCCCAGTGGAGGAGTGAAGTCTCCTGGGGGTTTTCAGTGAAGGTACCCACAAACTTCTCCAATAAATCAATTAATATCAATGCAGTTCTGTTTAAAGCAGACTTTTATCCAGTAAGGTTATTCACACCTGCATTAGTCAAGCTGTAAAATGATCTCCAGGAAAACATTAGTTTAAAACTAAAATTCAGCTGTAATTCCTTTTACCATTCACTCAGTTGGTGTCAAAAAGTTTTTATAAGAAAAATTAATTAAAAGCTTGCCTTCTATTTGAAAATTCAGTTTATGATGTTACCCAAATAATTTGATTTCAAACTCAACTCTCACCAGGGTTTTCACTCACCATGCAAGTATGAGGGCTGCACTAATTCACACAGCTCAAGAGCAATTACAATCCTCAAATAGGATTGCAAGTAGGTGCATAGGCTTTGCTTTTTAGTTCTGAATTCACTACTCTTTTCACCATAGATTGCACAAATCCTTATCTCCATGTGACAGCTCATTCCATCATTGATCAGTAAGGACTTTAACTTGGGTTGTAATGTGGCTTATGGGTGAAATTTATCAAGAATAAAGGGGCTGGAATGGATTCCAAAATCTAGAAGTCAATCAAGGTGAGGAAGTGACAGACACACCTTCTTCATTTCAGCACAATTTTATTTTCGTCTTTGAAATTTCAGAGCCAAAGTGGCCATCTTTTCCTCATTCTTTTCCAATGAAAAGACTTCCTTTTCTTTTTCTCTTTTTTTTTTTTTTCTTTTTTAACAATTACTGACATGCCACATTTCTGTTGTTGATACATCATTGCTTTCAATTCTTTTTCTTCTTCTTTTATCAAATTGTTACCCAACTCTCCTTTCTTCAGCTTCCTTTCCTTTACCTTCTGAATTCTCAGAGTGAGGATTAGGCTAAATAAGGTTGATGAAGTTGTTTGATGAGGTTTCAAAGAAATCTTAGATTTATAAAGCTCAAATGGTGTGTATCAAGGGCAGTTTCAAAAGGTGGGGCTTTTTGAGGCTCAAACTGTCCAAAAGGAGGCCCTACATCATGTCTTTAATATCATGATTGCTGTCAAGTTATTTCAATTTGAATATGTGTAACTTCTAGTGAAAATAAGCAGGTTCAAACAGTCCCTAGAGTAGAAAAAAATTGCCAATTCATATCTCCCAAAAATACATTTCATGCCCAAGTCTCACTGGGTGTAGTTATCTATCAACTTCCTGAGGTATATCATTACTGTTTTCTCTCCTTTTAGGTTTACTAAAACATCAATTTTTTTATTTTGAAAATTTTCTGACATTCCCTTCATGAAAGTATTGGAATTACACTGAAAATCAGTTTTAAAAGTTTTAACTTCCTCATTTTTCAGGTGTGAAATCACTTTATTTTCAAAAATTCTACTGATGATCAGCTGCATTAATATTAACTCAATTATTAGCATTTCTGCCACACCCCCAAACCTATGGTGAGCAGGGTCCGTACTGGTCCGAAGTGTATTAGCAAAGAAAAGAAATAAGCAACCAAAAATCATAATGAAAAGAAGAAAGAAAAGAAATGCACAATGTATGTACAATGTATTAAAACAAAACCAAAATTTGATATTATAGACCCATAAAACAGATATGTACAGTGTATTCTAATAGCTGGGGTCAAAGTCTGTATCATAAGTTGGTTCAATAGGATCAGAACTGGAGTCACTGTCAGAGTCAGAACTAGAATCAGTATTGGAGTCTGAACTTGATTTAGCCTTCTCCCGGATTGTGTTTTTCAGCTCGGTGTAATCCTCAGTTTTGATCTTTTTGGTGAGGCCAATATACTTTTCAAGTCTAGTAGTCCTCAATTTTTCCTGTTCAAGCTGTGCTTGCAACATGGTCACCTTGTGCTGCTCACTCCTAACCATCTGAAAAGTTTGACCCAGTAGGTCCTGCATCTTCTCTCTCTCAAATTTCATGAATAACTCCAATTTCTGAATCTGGTTTTCATAAGGGGTTCTAATGTAAGCTTGCAAATCAGCTAACCCCTTGAGGACATCTCGACAGATATATGGATTCTCTTCCATAGCCTTTTTTAGAGTGGCAAATCTGGGAATGGGAATGGAGTGGTAGGGGACCAAAGGTATCCCAGCAGTGGGAGTGGGAGAAGAGGAGTCCAAAATAATGATCTTAGGGTCTGTCTGAGTTGATTGATCAGAGAAAGTAAGGAGAGGTGAAGGGGACTCAATAAGAACTACCTCAGGGTCTGTTTGGGTAGCATGGGCAGTAATGGTGGGGATGGGTGGATCTACAAAGACTACCTCAGGGTCTGTTTGGGTAGCATGGTTAGCAACAGCAGGTACAATGGCTAAGGTAGTTGTGTGGGATGTGGAGGCTAAGGTTTGGAGAAGGGCATTGGTCACAGACTGATTGTCTGTGTTGATCTATAGTTGGGCTTGGATGGATTGGAGAAAGGTAAATATTTGGCTAATTGATTCAGGTGTGGGTGTGGTATGCATAGTAGGGGCCGGTAAAACTGAAGTAGATGGTTGAGGTGCAATGGGTGAAATGGTTGTAAAGGGTGAAGTAGCCAAATGAGTGAAATGAGGAGGGTCAGGTATAGGTACAGATTCAAGCCCAATATTTTCTAACATAGATCTTATCAGTGACGAATAGGCCTCTGTAGTGAATATCTCAGGTTCAGTTTGGGTATGAGTTACTTCAGGTGTATTAGTTGAATTAGCAGCTGAACCTGAGAAGCTTTGGAGCAGAGGAGTACTAGGAGCTTGTTCAACAAAGTCAGGGGCTAAATCTTAGATATTGTTGAGAGAGATTGGTGGTGTGAGTATGGCTGGAGTGGTTGGTGTAGAGGAGGAGTCTGCAACTGGGATTATGTTGGTTATGGGAGATGGGATTGCCTGAAAGGGTGCAAGAATAGGAGTTGGGCTAGGTGAGGTGGGTAAGATGGCAACTTCTTCAAGAATGGGTGCAGCTGAAGAGCTGGTCACCACAGGAAGGACAACTTGTTCAATGTCAGTTGTAGTTGAAATAGGTGCAGCTAAAGAGCTGGTCACCTCAGGGTCTGGCAAAGTAGGTTCAATAGTAGCTGCACGGGTTCGTATGGAGTTCAATAGCAAGTGTTCCACTTCCTCATTCTTTTCAACATTGCTTGACCATTAGTCCAAGCCTTTTTCCCAAACGCATGAGGAGATATAACTTCAAATGGCTCTTGCTCATCAATATCAAACTTGGCTCTTAGTAGGGCTGTGATCAGCCTACCAAATGGTATTCCAGCTAATTTCTGCTCCTTTTTCAGCTTGGTACTAATATCAGCCATGGCTTCAAAAATCAATATAGGGGCATTGAAAAATTGCCCCTTAGAAAAATGGAAGAGAGCCTCTAAAATTGGTGTCCTTCTTTCCTAGCTGTGCCCAGTGACATAAAAACATTCCCTTAAAATGGAATCCATCAGTAAAAATTGAGGTGCTAGGTCTCTCCTCATTATGGATTGTCCAGTTCCAACAATGCCTTGCATTAAATGTGCAGCCATTTCTCTGAAAGAGGCGCTTCAAAAGTGAAAAGGTATCTCCAAAGCATTCCCAATGTCTTCATAAGTGACAGTTAAATCGCAATCATCAATGAAAATAATAAGAGTAGGGACATCAGCATCCTTCTCTGTCACTTTTACCAAGTTTTGGTACCAATAATTTCACCATTCGTGGATAAATTTTCTCTGGAAGATGGGTTAGGATATTGCTCATTGAGGCATCCCTAATGTATTTCAAAGATAACTGACATTCAGGTTTGTTGTAGAAAAAGGTCTCTTCAACAATAAATTCTGGAATTAGCTTCTGAGCTTCAATAAATGGGTTCGATAGTACCAAATGAATAGGCAAAGGAGGAAGCTCAAACTTAGGGCTAGTGTCAGCTGTTGGGGTGGGTTCCTCATATCTAACCTTTTTCCCCTTCTCAATCATATCAGCTTTATCCATTGAAAGTTACCTTTTAGTTGAAGCTTTGGTTTTTCCTTTTTTGGACGGTTTGCTAATTTTCTTAGCAGAATATTTTTAGAACATTTCAGCCAATGATTTTTCAGCTTTCCCCATTCTAAAGCTTTGTATAAAAACTCCCACAATAAATGCTGACACCAAATCAAACTTTGCAAATGATAAACAGAGGAAATGCATAGAAAAATACCGAAATCTAGGGTTTTGGTTGAACTTGTTGCTTGCTCGCTGAAATCCACCAGAACTAGAAGCTAAAATCCCTCTCTTCAAGCTTAAATGATCGAACAAATGTGAAGAAAAGTGTGGCTGAATTCTAAAATCACGCAAGGAAGGAAAGAAAAAGGGTTTCTGTGAAACAGGATGTTCTCAGAAGGCTTTCGAATATGAAGCCCTTACTTCGAAAGGGTTTAAATATGCTCAAAATGATTTTCGCAAATATCTTTGAAGTTTTCAAAAAGTTCAAAATAGTCCTTTTATACAAGTGAGAATGGCATCAGTACCATTCGAAAAGCATATGGCTTCAGAAACAACTATTCGAACAACGAATAGCTTCAGAACTAACTTTTCAAAAAGTAAATCATTCTGAACTAACTATTTGAAAAGCAAATCATTCTTTTCGAGCAGTTAGTTACAGGTTCAGCTCCTTTTTGAAAAGTTAATTAAACTTTTCGAGAAGGATTTTTTTTCTTTGCGAGTTAATTTTTTTACATATTTAAACTTCTCGAATTGAAAGTAAAATGACTAAAAACAAAGAGCAAACAACTATGCAAAAATTATAAAACAAGCACTGATAAAATACATATTATACAGTTGGTTATCCTCAGATATGAGACGGATCTTGATGATAGATGGTTAGTACAGGCTCCAGGGTATTTTCAATGCATGGTTTGAGCCTCTGACCATTTACTTTCAAGATTCTTCCATCACTTGGGTCCAAAATTTCAACAGCCCCAGAAGGAGATGCATGAATGACTGTATATGGCCCTTCCCATCTGGATCTCAGCTTTCCAGGAAAAAACTTAAGTTTTGAGTTGCATAGCCATACCTTAGAGCCAACTATGAACTCTTTTCTCAACAAATTTTTATCATGGAAGGCTTTGACTTTCTCTTTGTAAGATCTTGCATTGGTGTATGCATCCATCCTCAGCTCTTCTAACTCCTCAAGCTGCAGTTTTTTGTGATTACCAGCAGTAGTAAGATCCATGTTCAAGGTTTTAATAGCCCAAAAGGCCTTATATTCTAACTCCACTGGTAAATGGCATGCTTTGCCATAGACCAATCTGAATGGGGACATGCCAATTAGAGTTTTATAGGCTGTCCTATATGCCCACAATGCATCATTCAGCTTAAAGGACCAATCCTTTCTGTCGTTCTTCACAGTCTTTTCTAGTATATGTTTGAATTCTCTATTGGAAATCTCCACTTGTCCACTGGTTTGTGGATGATATGGAGTAGCTACTCTATGAGTCACAGAGTACTTTTTCAATAAAGCTTCAAAATGTTTATTACAAAAATGGCTTCCCCCATCACTGATAATAGCTCTAGGAAAACCAAACCTGGAAAAAATGTTATCCTTTAAAAATTTCAGAACCACTCTGTGATCATTGGTTTTAGTGGCTGTGGCTTCAGCCCATTTGGATACATAATCCACAGCTACTAAGATGAAATTACACCCATTGGAAGGAGGAAAGGGACCCATGAAGTCTATCCCCCAAATATAAAAAAATTCAACTACCAAAATAGGTTGTAATGGCATTGAGTTTCTCTTAGAAATGTTGCCCAATTTACAGCGATTACGGCAAGACTTCAGTCTTTTGAGCATCTTTGAAAAGTGTATGCCAATAAAATCCACACTGCAAAACCTTTGTAGCAGTTTTGTTTCTACTAAAATTACCTCCACAGGCTTGTTCATGACACATAGAAAGTATGCTATGAAAGTTTTCTTCAGGAACACATCTTCTTATTATTTGGTCTGCACAAATCTTGAACAGATAAGGATCCTCCCAAATAAAATGTTTAACCTTTGAGAAGAAAAGATCTTTATCCATTTTATTCCAATGTTGAGGAATTCTTCCAGTAGCCAAAAAGTTGACTATGTTTGCAAACCAAGGGGTGTGTATACTGATAGCAAAAAGTTGCTCATCAGGGAAAGATTCATTGATAGGCAGCCTATCAATCTCAGCAGTTAAAATTCTAGACAGGTGATCAGCCACCACATTCTCCACACCCTTTTTATCTTTGATCTGTAAATCAAACTCCTGTAATAGGAGGATCCACCTGATTAATCTTGGTTTGGTATCCTTCTTAGACAGAAGGTATTTCAGGGCTGAGTGGTCAGTGAACACCACTATTTGTGAACCCAAAACATATGACCTGAATTTCTCTAAAGCAAAAACAATTGCTAGCAGCTCCTTCTCAGTTGTTGTGTAATTGAGTTGTGCATCAAACATTGATCTACTGGCATAAGCTATGACATGAGGCAGCTTATCCTTTCTTTGCCCAAGAACAGCTCCCAAAGCATAATCTGATGCATCACACATCAGTTCAAAAGATAGTGAATAGTCTGGAGACTGTAATATTGGAGCTGAAATCAAACAGTTTTTTAAGAATTCAAATGCCTTCAAGCATTCATTGTTGAAAACAAAAGGGACATCTTGGCACAATAAATGACAAAGAGGCTTGGATATTTTACTGAAGTCCTTAATGAACCTTCTGTAGAATCCAGCATGTCCCAGAAAACTTCTGATTTGTTTAACAGTTTTGGGAGGTGGCAAATGTGCAATTAAATCAATTTTTGCTCTGTCCACCTCAATGCCCTTGTGGGAGACAACATGGCCAAGGACAATGCCTTGGGTGACCATGAAATGGCTCTTCTCCCAGCTCAAAACTAGATTGGTTTCTTCACATCTCTGTAACACCAATTTGAGATGATGTAAACACTGGGCAAAACTGTCTCCATAGATTGAAAAATCATCCATAAAAATCTCCATAAATTGGTCAATCATATCAGAGAAAATGGAGTACATGCATCTTTGAAAGGTAGCAGGAGCATTATAAAGACCAATAGGCATTCTCCTATAGGCAAAAGTGCCAAAAGGGCAAGTGAATGTGGTCTTTTCCTGATCTTGTGGATACACGGGAATCTGGTTGTAACCAGAGTAACCATCAAGAAAATAGTAATAAGCTTTTCCTGCTAGCTTATCTAAAATTGGATCAATGAAGGGAAGAGGGAAATGGTCTTTTCTGGTCATTGTGTTTAGTTTTCTGTAATCAATACATACCCTCCAACCAGTTGTTTGTCTGGTTGACATAAGCTCACTAGAATCTGAGGTTACAACAATGATCCCAGATTTCTTAGGTACACACAATGTAGGTGCCACCAAGCTGAATCAAATGGGGTAAATGACCCCATAACAACCTCTTTCATGACCACTTCTTACATATGAGGATTCAGCCTCCTTTGTATTTCCCTAGAAGGCTTTGCATCTTCTTTCAAATGAATTTTATGCATGCAAACAGCTGGACTGATTCCTCCCAAATCAGCAATAGTCCAGCCAATTGCTTTCTTATGCTGTTTCAATACAATCAATAGCTCTTCCTCCTGCTCCTCAGTGAGGGAGGAAGAAATAATCGCAGGCAATGTTTTATGGTCTCCTAAAAATATATATTTCAAATTTTCTGGCAACTGCTTTAGCTCTACATCTGGTGGGCTGAGAAAAGAAGGTAACAAAGGTACCTTGGCTGTTTGTGGAAGGGGAAGAGTAGCAGGTTTCCATGAAGAGAACCTTACTGATTGATCATGAGTTCCTTGCATAACATTTACTTCCTCAGACTTTCCCCAAGCATCTTTAAAATCTGTGGTTAAATCTTCACACTGCAAAAACTGTGGTAGAGTCTCTTCCACCAGTTCATCCAATAGATCAATAAGAAAATATTCCTCGGAATCAATTGAAAGTGTGACTGCATTATAAACATTTAATTTCACCTTCATATTTCCAAAAGAGACTTTCATAATACCAGACCTGCATTGAATGCAAGCATTTGCTGTAGCCAGGAATGGTCTCCCCAAAATGACAGGGATGGAAGTTTTACTTTTTGTAGGTTCCATGTCCAATACCAGAAAATCAGCCGGGTAAAAAAATTTATCTACTCCTACCAATACGTCCTCAATCATCCCAACTGGCTTTCTTTCAGATCTGTCTGTTAGTTGTAACACCACATGAGTGGGTTTTAATTCTCCCAAACCTAGTTTCTCATATACAAAATATGGAAGCAGGTTGACACTAGCACCCAGATCTAATAAAGCCTTTTCAATGGTATGTTTCCCAATAATGCAAGGGATTGTGGGGATTCCAGGATCTTGAAATTTAGGAGGTGTGGTAATGGACAACACCTGATTAACTCTTTCCACAGCAAAGACCTTCTTGGATAACTATATCCTAGACTGTCTTTTGTGAGTGCAAATATCTTTCAGAAATTTTGCATATGCTAGAATTTGTTTGATTGCATCAAGCAAAGGTAGATTTGTCTTGACTTGCTTGAAAGTCTCCATCATTTCATCTATTTTTGTGTTCCCTTTATCAAAAGGGGATACAGATTTCATGGCATGAGGACATGGTAAATGGGGAACTAGTCCTTCATCTACAGCTTTAGAAGCATTATCAGAATCTTTTTGATTTTTTTGTTTTTTATTTTTTTTATTTTTCTGAGGTACATCAGCACCCCCAATGCTAACATCATGTTGCTCCTGCTGCATATCTCTATCATTTTCCTCTATTTTTTCTTCTTCCTTGTCAGTACCCACTTTGTTATTTACAATTCTTCCACTTCTCAAAGTAGTGACAGTTTTTACTTCTTCATAAGAAATAAAAGCCTCTCCAATAATGAACTGTCCTTTGGGATTGTTCAAAGGTTGGCTGGGTAACCTTCCTTCCTCTCTTTTGGCCAAAGTATTTGAAAGCTGACCCAATGTTTCTTCAATATTCTTTATGCTCTGACTGTGAAAGTTCACCGTCTGAGTTAAAGACCCTAAATTCTAGAGTGAATTTAGAACTTGATCATCAAAAGAAGGGGATCTGGAAGGGGCTTGAACTGGAGCAGATTGCTATACAGGTTGTTGTGGAATGGGCTGCTGAAAAGTTGGCTTGGTATAAAAATTCTCGATAAAAGGTGGTTGAAAGGTACTTGGTTCTTTGATTGTCGTCATTGATTGATAATTGCCCTGGCTCCACCTTAAATTGGGGTGCCCTCTCCATGCATATTCATTTGACTGCATTTGTCCAAATGATTGGGCAGCATGAGCTTGTTCCACCACTAGATCTGGGAACTGTGGTGCAGCAGGACATTGATCATATGAATGAGTAGGGGACTGGCATATCAGACATGCCTCCTCTACTCTTGCAACCATTGGATTTTTAAGTGAGTCCATCAATCTATCAAACTTTGTGGTTAAATTATCCATCTTCCTTTCTAACTCATTCACCCCATAAATCTTTCCTTTGGTGGTTTGCTGAGTGTTCAACCTAGCAGGATTCTCAATATCTCTTGACAAAGATTCCTGTTGAGTTGAATTTTCACCAATTACTTCAAATAAATCCCAGACCTCCTCAACTGTTTTTTGCAAGTAAGTGCCTCCACAAGAAGCATCTACCATATTCTTGACCTTTTGATCAATTCCTTGATAGAAGCTTTGAACAAGCTGCCATCGGGGAATTTGATGATGAGGACATTACCTTAAAAGTTCTTTAAATCTTTCCCATACTTCATGGAAAGTTTCAGTTGAATGTTGTGAGAAGGAAATAATACTTTGTCTCAATTGGCTTGTTTTAGACAGGGGAAAATATTTGGCTAAAAATTGACACTGCAAATCATTCCAAGAAGTGATACTATTTGGTGCTAACATAGACAACCATGCTCTAGCTTTGTCCTTTAATGAAAAAGGAAAGAGCCTAAGCTTGGTTGCTTCTGGACCAAGTCCAGCTATGTTGAATGTGGTGCAAAGAGACAAGAATTCATCCACATGTTTGTATGGATCTTCCTTACTCAACCCATGGAAGGAAGGAAGCATTTGGATAGTTGATGATTTGATCTCATAATTTCCTTCAACAGTAGGAAATTGAATGCAAAATGGAGAATTATAGGTACCAGGTGCAAAGTAATCCCTCAAAAGTCGAGGTTCTTCACCCATAGTAGCTGTTTCAGCAGAATTCTGTGATGATTGTCTGGTTCGTAGTAGCCTTTCAACTTCTAAATTTAGAGGGACAATCTCAGGGCTAAGAGTCCTCCTACCAAACATACAACACAGAACAGAGAATCAAATTATGCACAGCAAACCTTCAGAATTCCTTTTAAAGTAGATTCCATGCTTCAAAATGTATATGAATAACTGCACAGATTTAAACAATAGAATAGTTTAGTACTAATGTAAAGATAAAAACAAAATGAAAACTTAGGTCTACCTATTTTAAAACAAATTCCTCGGCAATGGCACCAAAAACTTGTTTGATTCTACGTGTGCATGATTTATTTATATTTTGAAAATCGATTTGCAAATGATGACTTATACTGAATTTGGAAAACTAAAAAGAATAAAGAAATATCAGCACAGAGAGAAGTAAATTAGCCTGCAAGATCAGGGCCAATTATAGCAAGTTTTAAATGTAAGTGAGTAAAAGATCGTCCACAAAGAATTTATTTAAAATGTAAGATAAACCTCCAGATCTGACCTCTGATCCTATCTACAAAGCACATAAGATGGGAGGTTGAATTTGCCACATTAACTAAATGATAAAAGTAAAGATTAAACTAAGTGATCCAGATATGAGTTGGGGAGATTTTGATGTAAATTAATAAGAATGGAGAAATAATATCTAACTTTGATTTGGTTCTTGAAACAAAATGAGAATAAATGTAGATCAAATGAGAGATGATCCAATCTTCATCTGGCTACAAGCACAGATGCAAGAGGAAGTAATCTAACTCAAGGATTAGAGTTAAACTTATGGCTATGGTATGTCCACTTCAATGGCCACAGACCATCCAATAGTCTTTAATCTAAACCCTCAATTCAGAACAAGAAATACCACTACAAATGCTGTGAAAGATTAGGTTGCAAACACTAATTCCCACAGGGATAATGAATCAAGGGAAATTGCTTGAAAAATAGTAAATCTAAAGGAGTCTAGTGCAATAAGGAGATCACAGGGAACCCTTAATACGAATCCAATTGAGAACGTACGGTTCACAGCAACCTTTTCAAATTCACCATTATAATTACAGAGCACAGCTTAAACATCTCTCGGATTTGTAGTCTTGAATACAATCTCTTTTGAATTACAAAAGTATCTCACAGCTCTAAATTGCAAGTAAAAGTTAGGCTATTACAAGAGTTTCAGACAAGCTATCTGAATTGGAAATGGAGCAGTAGAAATGAAACTCAAAACCTGGATACCCAAATTGGGCAAATGGTTCATCTATTTATAGTTTCCCCCAGGTCTAGCTCAGATGTGTATCGACCAATCAACAGTGCTTAGATCTGTATCAACCAATGGTAGTCGAGCACGAGGATCCAGATCTGTTTTGGCCAATCAGAATTGCTTGATTTGTTTTAGCCAATCTGATGACAGAGGCATCAATTCTGTTATGTAATTCAAAAATTTGTTAGAACTTCAAGAAGTTCCCGCCAATTGATTTCATCTTCGGGTGCTCACATGGGGTGGAATATGCCTTTGGTTCGTGCTCAGAATCTTCTGGAATGTCCCTGGGTTTTTAAATGTATTGGGGCGCGTGCAAAAGATTACTGAATTACCCTTACAGATGCTAGGAATCTCTAGAATACCATTTCGCATAGTTTGGGGAACTTTTTGCAAGGTACTGTGACTTCTGAAGCTCTTTTCGCAAAGTTCAAGTTCTGTTAGCAAGGAGTTCTCTTCTTTTCGAATAGGTCAGAAATCCTTTCGAAGAGTTCAGGTACTCTTCGAAAACTAAACCTGGAGCTTTTAGTTCTTTTCGCAAAGTTCAGGTTCTTTTCGAAATGTTCAGATTCTTTTCGAAAAGCACTCTGTAATGCATTCTTCTATTCGAATAGCTCCATACTTTTTAGGGTACAACCAGGTCTTTGTCTTCTTTAGTTTAGGCATTTTGACAGCTCGTGAGGTTGTCCCTTCTCTTTCTTCCTTTGGATCAACATGGATTATCATCTTTTTAGCACTTTTAGGCTGCTTTCATGGTTAAGCCTGTCTTTATTGTTAGCTGTAACACAAGCACTTAAAACACTTATTTAGTTCTCTCAAGGGTCTATCAAGGCCCAGGTTAAAGGGTGGAACATGGTATTTTCTAGTTCTCAACAGGCTACTTCCCTAGCGTGGCAGTGCTATGCTATTCGTCACGTGCGGTGCTATCCTAGCCTAGCGTTGTTGCGAGGCTATTTTCTGCACTTGTGCTTTAACGTTCTGGGAGCTTTTGTCGAGCTGCTACGTGTCATGGGTCTATTGGGCTATTCATCACGTGCGCTACTGTCCTAGCCTAGCGTCGTTGCGAGGCTATTTTCTGCACTTGTGCTTTAACGTTGCGGGAGCTTTTGCCGAGCTGCTACGTGTCATGGGTCGATTGGGTTATTCGTCATGTGCGCTACTGTCGTAGCCTAGCATAGTTGTGAAGCTATTTTCTGCACTTATGCTTTAACGTTGCGGGAGCTTTTGCCGAGCTGCTACGTGTCATGGGTCGATTGGGCTTGACACATTATGCCGGTATGTCCAGCGTGGGTTTGCGGTTGGGTCGAACACTTGGTCATTTTTGATAGGTGGGTGGGCATTCATTTATTTCGAGCCTCACGGGTCCGGTGGATGAACAAATTTGGGAGGGAGGGGGAGGGACGAATTGATGCGACAGAGGGCTAAATCTCAGTGGATCGTGGCAGCAAGGCCACTCTGCCACTTATAATACCCCGTCGCGTATTTAAGTCATCTGTAAAGGATTCTGCCCGCCACCCGATAGGAATAGAGTTTCAAGGCGGCTCCGCGCAGCTCGTCCGCTGCGAGAGCTTCACCAACGACACGGGCCCATGGGGCTTCGAAGGCCCCTACTGCGGGTCGGTAAAATAGGCGACGGGCATAAGCACCGCTTCTTTAGCTTAGATTCTGACTTAGAGGCGTTCAGTCATAATCCGGTACACGGTAGCTTCACGCCACTGGCTTTTCAACTAAGCGCGATGACCAATTGTGTGAATCAACGGTTCCTCTCATACTAGGTTGAATTACTATCGCGGCACGGTCATCAGTAGGTTAAAAGTAACCTGTCTCACGATGGTCTAAACCCAGCTCATGTTCCCTATTGGTGGGTGAACAATCCAACACTTGGTGAATTCTACTTCACAATGAAAGGAAGAGCCGACATCAAAGGATCAAAAAGAAACGTCGCTATGAATGCTTGGAAGCCATAAGCCAGTTATCCCTGTGGTAACTTTTCTGACACCTCTAGCTTCAAATTTCGAAGATCTAAAGGATCGATAGGCCACGCTTTCACGGTTTGTATTCGTACTGGAAATCAGAATCAAACGAGCTTTTACCCTTTTATTCCACACGAGATTTCTGTTCTCGTTGAGCTCATCTTAGGACACCTGCGTTATCTTTTAACAGATGTGTCGCCCCAGCCAAACTCCCCACCTGACAATGTCTTCCGCCCGAATCGACCCACCGAAGCGAGCCTTAGAACCAAAAGGAGGGGCAGTGCCCTGCCTCCGAATAATAGAATAAGTAAAATAATGTTAAAAGTAGTGGTATTTCACTTGCGCCACCGAGACGGCTGTTGTTTGATTCTAAGTGTGCTTGATTTATTTGTGTTTTGAAAACAGGTTTGAAACTGCTTAGTTATAATGAATCTAGAACATTAAAAAGAGTAAAGAAATATCTGCACAGAGAGAAGTGAATTAGCTTGCAAGATCAGGGCCAATTGTAGCAAGTTTTAAATGTAAGTGAGTAAAAGATCGTCCACAGAGAATTTTTTAAAAATGCAAGATAAACCTCCAGATCTGAGCTACCAGATCTGGCCTCTTATCCTATCTAGAAAGCACATAAGATGGGAGGTTGAATTTGTCACATTAACTAAATGATAAAAGTAAAAGTTAAACTAAATGATCCAGATCTGAGTTGGGGAATTTTGATGTAAACTTATAAAAAATGGAGAAATAATATCTAACTTTGATTTGGTCCTTGAAATACAATGAGAATGACTGCAAATCAACTGAGAGATGATCCAATCTTCATCTGGCTACAAGCACAGATGTAAGAGAAATAAATCTAACTCAAGGATTAGGTTTAGGCTTATGGCTATGGTCTGTCCACTTTAATGGCCACAGACCATCCAATAGTCTTAACTCCAAAGCCTTAATTTAGAACAGGAAGCATCACTATAAATGTCGTGAGAGATTAGGTTACAAACACTAATTCTCACAGGATTAATGAATCAAGGGAAATTGCATGAAAAACAGTAAATCTAAAGGAGTCTAATGCAATAAGGAGATCAGAGGGAACCCTTAAGATGAGTCCAATTGAGAATGTACGGTTTACAGCAACCTTTTCAAATTCACCATTACAATTACAGAGCACAGCTTAAACAAGTCTCAGATTTGTAGTCTTGAATACAACTCTCTTTTGAATTACAGAAGTATCTCACAGCTCTCAATTGCAAGTAAAAGTGAGGCTATTACAGGGATTTCAGACAAACTATCTGGTTTGGAAATGGGGGAATAGGAATGAAACTCAAAATCTGGATGCCCAAATTGGGCAAATGGTTCGTCTATTTATAGTTTTCCCTAAGTCCAGCTCAACTGTGTATCAACCAATCAGAAGTGCTCAGATTTGTATCAACCAATGGTAGTCGAGCACAAGGACCAGATCGCTCTACGCCAATCGTAATTGCTCGATCTGGTTCTAATCAGTGAAATAAGCATCAATTACATTATGCATTTTGAAAGTTTGTTAGAGTTTCTAGAAGTTCCCGCCAAGTTATTTCATCTCTGGGTGCTCACATGGGGCGGAATATGCCTTCGCTTCATGCTTAGAATCTTCTGGAATGTCCCTAGGTTTTTAAATGTATTGGGATGCGTGAAAAAGATTATTGAATTGCCCTTGCAAAAGCTAGGAATCTCCAGAATACCTTTTCGCATAGTTTAGGGGACTTTTCCCAAGGTGTTGTAACTCCTGAAGGTCTTTTCAAGAACGCTCGGTTCTTTTCGAATGGAGTTCTCTTCTTTTGAAAAGGTCAATCATCTCTTCAAGAGTTCAGTGCTCTTCAAAGCTAAGCTAGAGTTTTAGTTCTTTTCTAGTAGTTTAGGTTCTTTCTCAGCTTCAGTTCTTTGAAAAGTGCTCAGAGTGCATTTTCTTCGAATTGCTCCATACTTCTTTTCTGGGTTGAGACCAGGTCTTTGCCTCTTCAGTTCAGACCTTTTAACAGCTAGTGAGGTTGTCCCTTCTCTTTCTTCCTTTGGATCGATATGGATTATCATCTTTTTCGCACTTTTAAGCTGCTTTTATGGTTAAGCCTGTCTTTATTGTTAGCTGAAACACAAGCACTTAGAACACTTATTTAGTTCTCTCAAAGGTCTATCAAGACTCAGGTTAAGGGGTGAAAAATGGTATTTTCCAGTTCTCAACACACCCCCAAACCTAAGCTTTGCTAGTCCCTGAGCAAAGACAAAATTAAAAAACAAAGTAAAAAGCCACTTTTGTAGGGAGCACAGTTGCATTTAGCATATGCAACAAGCCTTTTAAACCCCTAGGTGATCCCTAGTGGAGGAGTGAAGTCTCCTGAGGGTTTTCAGTGAAGGTACCCACAAACTTCTTCAATAAATCAATTAAGATCACTGCAGTTCTATTACAGCAAACTTTCATCCAATCTGTTTATTCACACCTGCATCCGTCATGTTGTAAGAAGATTTTCAAGAAAAACATCAGTTCAAAACTAAAATTCTGCTGTAATTCTTGTTACCACTCAGTCAATTTATGTCAAAGGCTATTTACAAGAAAAATTAATGAACATCTTGCCTTCTATTTAGGAATTCAGCTTTGATGTTACCCCAATGAGTTGATTTCAAACCCAACTATCACCAGGATTTTCACTCAACATGCAAGTAAGAGGATTGTACTATTTCACACGGCTCAAGAGCAGTTACAGCCCTCAAATAGGACTGTAAGCATGAGCATAGGCATTGCTTTTAGTTCGGAATTCACTGCTCTTTTCACCATAGATTACACAAATTCTTATCTCCATGTGACAGCTCAATCCATCATTGATCAGTAAGGACTTTACTAGGGTTGTAATGTGGCTTATGGGTGAAATTTCTCAAGAATAAAGGGGTGGAATGGTGTTCAAAATTGAGAAGTCAGTCAAGGTAAGGAGGTGATACACAAACCTTCTTTAATTCAGCATATTTTCATCTTCTTCTTTGAATTTCCAGAGCCAAAGTGGCCATCTTTTTCTCTTTCTTTTTCAAACTTTCAATGAAATGCCTTCTCTCTTTTTCTTTTTTTTTTTCTTTTTTTTTTCAAATTAGCATTGACTGGAATGCCACATTTCTTCTGCTGGTATAGCATTGCCTTCAATTTTTATTCTTCTTTTGTTGTCAAACTGTTACTCAATTCTCCTTTCTTCAGCTTCCTTGCCTTTATCTTTTGACTTCTCAGAGTGAGGGTTAGGCTAAATGAAGTTGATGAGGTTCTTAGATGAGGTTTCAAAGAAATCTTAGATTTGTAAAGCTCAAATGGTGTGTATCAAGGGCAATTTCAAAAGGTGGGGCTTTGTAAGGTTCAAACTGTCCAAAAGGAGGCCTTACATCATGTCTTTAATATCACGAGTGCTGTCAAATTATTTCAATTTGGATATGTGTAACTTCTAGTGCAAGTAAGCAGGTTCAATCAGTCCCAAAAGCAAAAAAAAAATTGCCAATTCATACCTCCAAAGAATACATTTCAGGCCTATACCTCACTGGGTGTGGTTTTTTTATCAAATTCCTGAGGTATATCATCACTGTTTTCCCTCTTTTTAAGTTTACTAAAACATCAATTTTCTTTTGGAAATTTCCTGACATTCACTTCATGAAAGTATTAGAATTACACTAGAAATTAATTTCAAAAAGTTTTTAACTTCTTCATTTTTTTTTTCAAAACAGCAGGTGTGAAATTACTTCATTTTCAAAAATTCCACTGATCATAAGTCAGATCGATGTTAACTCAATTATTGATTATTGACATTTCTGTCACACCCCCAAACCAAAGGGGAGCAAGGTCCACACTGGTCCAAAGCAAAGAAGAGAAACAAGCAAGAAAAAAAATCATGATGATAAGAAGACAAATAGAAATGCACAGTAATTTCACAAGAAAAAACCAGACTTTATATTACAAACTCATAACACAGATAAGTACAAAGTGCTTTAATAACTGGGGTCAAAATCTGTATCATAAGTTGGTTCAATGGGATCGAGCTGAGTCACTTGTCGAGTCGAACTAGAATCGGTATTGAGTCCATCGAACTTGATTAGCTTTCTCCTGGATTGTGTTTTGCATCTCAGTGTATTCCTCTGATTAGATCTTTTTGGAGAGGCCAATGTACTTTCCAAGTCTAGTGGTCTTCGCTTTTCTGTCAAAATTTGTGCTTGCAATAGTCACCTGTCTTTGCTCCTCTGAACCATCTGAAAAGTTTGACCCAGCAAGTCCTTCATTTTCTCTCTCTCAAATTTCATAAATAACTCCAATTTCCGAATCTGGTTTTCATAAGGGGTTCTAATGTAGGCTTGTAAATCAGCTAACCCCTTGAGAACATCTCTGAGATATATGGATTTTCTTCCATGGCTCTTGAGGGTGGCAAATGGGAAGGGAATGGAATGGTAGGGGACCAAAGGTATCCCAGCGTGGGAGTGGGAGAAGAAGTGTCGAAGGATGACTTGAGTGCTCGAGTGGCTTCATCGAGAGAAAGTGAGGAGTGGTGAAGGGACTCAACCGAGGTACTTGAGTTCGGTTTGGGTAGCATGGGCGGTGGTGTTGGGGTGGGCGGATCAACCAATACTACCTCTGGTTCAGGTTTGGGTAGCATGGGCATCACAGTGAATGCAGTGGTAATGGTTGGTGTGTGGGATGTGGAGGCTTAGGCTTGGAGAAGGAGATGGGTCACAGACTGGTTTGTTGTGTTGATTTGTAGTTGGACTTGGATTGACTGGAGGAAGGCAAGTATTTGGTTTATAGATTCAGGTGTGGGGGAAGTGTGCATACAGGATGGTACAAGTGGATGGTGGAGGTGCAATGGGTGAAATGGGAAGGAGAAGTAGGTAAGTGAGTGAAATGATGAGGGTCGTGTATAGGGATGTGTTCAAGCCCCACGGTTTCAAAAATAGATCCCATTAATGAGGAATAAGCCTCTGTAGTGAAAAGCTCAGGTTCAGGTGTATGGGATACTTCAGGTGTGTGGGCTGAATGAGCAGGTGAATTTGAGGGGCTTTGGAGCAGAGGAGTGCAGGGAGATTGGGTAAGAAAATCAGTAGCCAAAACTTGAGCATTGGTGGGAGAAATTGGTGGTGTGAGTATGGTTGGAGTGGTTGGTGTAGAGGGGGAATCTGCAATTGGGAAAATGGTGGGTATGGGAGATGGGACAGCTGGGATAGGTGAAGTGGCAGGAGCTGGACTAGGTGAAGAGGGTAAAAGGCCAACTTCCTCAAGAATTGGTGCAGCTGAAGAGCTGGTCACCATGGGAAGGATAGTTTCTTCAAGAATGGGTGCAGCTAAAGAGCTGGTCACCACAGGGTCTGGCAGAGCTGCTTCAAGAATTGGTGCAGCTAAAGAGTCAGTCACCTCAGGATCTGGCAAAACCGGTTCTAAGGGAGCTGCAGGGGTAGGTTCATTAACAGCTGCAGGTGCAGGTGCAGGTTCACCTTCCTCTCTCAGTCTTTTCAGCATGGCTTGGCTTGTAGTCAAAGCCTTTTTCCCAAAATTGTGAGGAGCTATGACTTCAAATGGCTCCTGGTTATCAATGTCAAACTTGGCTCTGAGGAGGGCTGTGATCAATCTACCAAATGGGAGTCTAGCTAATTTCTGCTCCTTTTTCAACTTGGCACTAATATCAGCCATGGCTTCAAAAATTAACATAGGGGCATTGAAAAATTGCCCCTTAGAAAAATGAAAGAGAGCCTCTAGAATTGGTGTTCTCCTCTCTTGGTACATTATGACATAAAACTTCCCTCAAAATGGAATCCATCAATAAAAATTGGGGTGCTAGGTCTCTCCTCATTATGGACTGTCCAGTGCCAACAATTCCTTGGGTTAAATGTGTAGCCATTTCTCTAAAGGAGGCTGCTTCTGGTGCAACCAATGGACTAGAAGGATCAAATTGGAAGGGTATCCCCAAAGCATTCCCTATGTCTTCAAATGTGACAGCTAGATTGCAATCATCAATAAAGATAACCAGGGTAGGGACATCAGCATCTTTTTCAGTGACTTTTACCAGGTTTTGGTACCATAACTTCACCATTCGCGGGTAAATTTTCTCTGATAGAGGGGTAAGGATATTGCTTAGTGAGCCATCTCTCATGTATCTTAAAGATAGCAGACAATCCGGTTTGTTGACGAAAAAAGTTTCGTCCACAATCAGCTCAGGAATTAGCTTCTGAGCTTCAATGAATGGATTTGGCAGTACCAAATGTATAGGCAGAGGAGGAAGCTCAGGCTCAAGACTAGCAGCAGCAGGGATGGGTTCCTCATGTCTCACTTTCTTCCCTTTCTCAATCCTATCCGCTTTATCCATTGATAGTTTTCTTTTGGCTGAAGTTTTGGTTTTTTCTTTTGGGGTAGGTTGCTAGCTTTCTTAGCAGAGGATTTTGGGAACATGGCAGCCAACGATTTTTCAGCTTTTCCCATTCTCAATTTATGTATGTAAATGCCCACAACAGATGCTGACACAAAATCAAAATTTTCAAATGATAAACAGAGAGAATGCGCAGAGAAATACCGAGATCTAGGGTTTTTGATTGAACGTGTTGCTTGCTTGCTGAAATCCCCCAGACCAGAAGCTAAAATCCTTCTCTGAAAGCTCAAATAATCGAACAAAGGTGAAGAAAAGTGTGGCTAGATTCTCAAATCACGCAAGGAAAGAGAGAAATAGGGTTTCTGTGGAACAGGTCGTTCTCAGAAAGCTTTCAAATATGAAACCCTTACATCGAAAGGGTTTAAATATGCTCAGAGTTAATTTCACAAAGTCCTTTTTAAGTTTTCAAAAAGTTCCAAAATAGACCTTTTTACAACTGCGAATGGCATCAGTACCATTCGAAAAGTTAATAGCTTCAGAAACATCTTTTCAAAAAGAAAATGGCTTCAGAAACATCATTTCGAAAACAAAATAGCTTCAGAACCAACTATTCGAAAAGCAAATCCTTGCTTTCGAGCAGTTCGTTACAAATCCAGATTCTTTTCGAAAAGTAAATTGAACTTTGCGAAAAGATAATTTTTACTTTGCGACTTAACTTTTCACATATTTAAACCATGCGAAAAGAGACAAATCATGAATAAAAACAGAGAAAAAGAAACTAAGCAAAAACTATGAAATAAAAGCATATTGTCCAGTTGTATACCATCAGATTTGGGGAGGCTCTTGATGATAGATGGGCAGCACAGGCTCCTGGGTATTTTCAATGCATGGTTTGAGCCTTTGACCATTTACTTTCAAGATTCTTCCATTACTTGGATCTAGGATGTCAACAGCTCCAGAAGGAGCTGCCTCAATGACAGTATATGGCCCTTCCCATCTGGATCTCAGCTTTCCAGGAAAAAACTTAAGTTATAAGTTAAATAACCATACCTTAGAGCCAGCTGTGAACTCTTTTCTCAATAAATTTTTATCATGGAAGGCTTTGACTTTCTCTTTGTAAACTCTTGAATTTGTGTATGCATCCATTCTTAGCTCCTCCAACTCAGCAAGTTGCAGTTTCCTGTGATTACCAGTAGTAGTTAGATCCATGTTCAATGTTTTAATGGCCCAGAAGGCTTCATATTCTAATTCCACTGGTAAATGGCATGCTTTGCCATAGACCAACCTGAATGGGGACATGCCAATTGGGGTTTTATAGGCTGTCCTATATGCCCATAATGCATCATTCAGCTTAAAGGACAAATCCTTTCTGTCCTTCTTCACAGTCTTTTCCAGTATATGTTTGATTTCTCTATTGGAAATCTCCACTTGTCCACTGGTTTGTGGATGATATAGAGTGGCTACTCTATGAGTCACAGAGTATTTTTTCAATAAAGTTTCAAAATGTTTATTACAAAAATGGCTTCCCCCATCACTGATAATAGCTCTGGGAAAACCAAACCTGGAAAAAATGTGACCCTTTAGAAATTTAAGAACCACTTTGTGGTCATTGGTTTTAGTGGCTGTGGCTTCAATCCATTTGGATACATAATCCACAGCTACTAAAATGAAATTATACCCATTGGAAGGAGGAAAGGGACCCATGAAGTCTATCCCCCAAACATTAAACAACTCAACTACCAAAATAGGCTGTAAGGGCATTGAGTTTCTCTTGAAAATGCTACCCAATTTCTGACAGTTCTGGCAAGACTTACAGTGCTGCAGAGCATCTTTGAAAAGTGTAGGCCAATAAAATCCACACTGTAAAACCTTTGTAGCAGTTTTGTTTCCACTAAAATGACCTCCACAGGCCTGTTCATGACACATAGAAAGTATTCTATGAAATTCTTAGTCAGGGACACATCTTCTTATTATTTGTCTCAAGACAACTCTTAAAAGAGATAAGGACCTTCCCAGATGAAATGTTTAACCTTTGAGAAGAAAAGATCTTTATCCATTTTATTCCAATGTTGAGGAATTCTTCCAGTAGCCAAAAAGTTGACTATGTTTGCAAACCAAGGAGTGTGTACACTAATAGCAAAAAGTTGCTCATCAGGGAAAGATTCATTGATAGGCAGCCTATCAATCTCAGCAGTTAAAATTCTATATAGGTGATCAGCCACCACATTCTCCACACCTTTTTTATCTCTGATCTGTAAATCAAATTCCTGTAATAGGAGAATCCACCTGATTAATCTTGGTTTGGTGTCCTTCTTAGACAGAAGGTATTTCAAGGCAGAGTGGTCAGTGAACACCACTATTTGTGAACCCAAGACATATGACCTGAATTTTTCTAAAACAAAAACAATTACCAGCAGCTCCTTCTCAGTTGTTGTGTAATTGAGCTGTGCATCAATCATTGATCTACTAGCATAAGCTATGACATGAGGCAGCATTTCCTTTCTTTGTCCAATGACAGCTCCCAAAGCATAATCTGATGCATCACACATCAGTCCAAAAGGTAGTGAATAATCTGGAGACTGCAATATTGAAGCTGAAATCAAACAGTTTTTTAAGAATTCAAATGCCTTCATGCATTCATTATTGAAAACAAAAGGGACATCTTGGCACAACAAATGATAAAGAGGCTTGGTTATTTTACTCAAGTCCTTAATGAACCTTCTGTAAAATCCAGCATGTCCCAGAAAACTTCTGATTTGTTTAACAGTTTTGGGAGGTGGTAAATGTGCAATTAAATTAATTTTTGCTCTGTCCACCTCAATGCCCTTGTAGGAAACAACATGGCCAAGGACAATGCCTTGGGTGACCATGAAATGGCTCTTTTCCCAGCTCAAAACTAAATTGGTTTCTTCCCATCTCTGTAACACCAATTTGAGATGATGTAAACATTGGGAAAAACTGTCTCCGTAGATTGAAAAATCATCCATAAAAATCTCCATAAATTGGTCAATCATATCAGAGAAAATGGAATACATGCATCTTTGAAAGGTAGCAGGGGCATTACAAAGACGAAAAGGCATTCTTCTATAGGCAAAAGTGCCAAAAGGGCAAGTGAATGTGGTCTTTTCCTGATCTTGTGGGTACACAGGAATCTGGTTGTAACCAGAGTAACCATCAAGAAAACAGTAATAAGCTTTTCCTACTAGCTTATCTAAAATCTGATCAATGAATGGGAGAGGGAAATGGTCTTTTCTGGTCATTGAATTTAATTTTCTGTAATCAATACAGACCCTCCACCCAGTTGTTTGTCTGGTTGACATAAGCTCACCAGAATCTAAGGTTACCACAGTGATCCCAGATTTCTTAGGTACCACCTGTGTAGGTGCCACCCAAGCTGAATCTGAAATGGGGTAAATGACCCCTGCATCCAACAACTTAACAACCTCTTTCATGACCACTTCTTGCATATGAGGGTTCAGCCTCCTTTGCATTTCCCTAGAAGGCTTTGCATCTTCTTTCAAATGGATTTTGTGCATGCAAAGCAATTGGGTGATTCCTCCCAAATCAGCAATAGTCCAGCCAATTGCCCTTCTATGTTCTTTCAAAACAATCAACAGCTCTTCCTCCTGCTCCTTTGTGAGGGAGGAAGAAATAATCGCAGGCAATGATTTATGATCTCCTAAAAACACATATTTCAAATTTTCTGACAGCTGCTTCAGTTCTAAATCAGGTGGGCTGAGAAAAGAAGGTAACAAAGGTACCTTAGCTGTTTGTAGAAGGGGAAGAGTAGCAGGTTTCCAAGAAGAGAAACTTGCTGATTGATTATGAGTTCCTTGCACAACATTTACTTCCTCAGACTTTGAGATACAAACTGTTTCTTCCTCAGAATTTCCCCAAGCATCTTTAGCATCTGTGGTGAAATCTTCACACTGCAGAAACTATTGTAAAGTCCCTTCTACCAGTTAATCCAATAGATCAACATGAAAACATTCCTCAGAGCTGAATTGAGGCTGTGTGACTGCATTATAAACATTTAATTTTACCTTCATGTTTCCAAAAGAGACTTTCATAATACCAGACCTGCATTGAATGCAAGCATTTGCTATAGCCAGGAATGGTCTTCCCAAAATTACAGGTATGGAAGTTTTGCTTTTGGTAGGTTCCATGTCCAAAACTAGAAAATCAGCAGGATAGAAAAATTTATCTACTCCCACCAATACATCTTCAATCATCCCAACTGGCGTCCTTTCAGATCTATCTGCTAGTTGTAACACCACATGAGTGGGTTTTAATTCTCCCAAACCTAGTTTCTCATATACAGAATATGGAAGTAGGTTGACACTAGCACCCAGATCTAATAAATCCTTTTCAATGGTATGTTCCTCAATAATGCAAGGGATTGTGGGGATTCCAGGATCTTGAAGTTTAGGAGGTGTGGCAATGGACAACACCTGATTAACTCTTTCCACAGCAAAGACCTTCTTGGATAACTGTATCCTAGACTGTCTTTTGTGAGTGCAAACATCTTTCAAAAATTTTGCATATGCTGGAATTTGTTTGATTGCCTCAAGCAAAGGTAGATTTATCTTGACTTGCTTGAAAGTCTCCATCATTTCATCTATTTTTGTGTTTCCTTTATCAAAAGGGGATACATATTTTATTGCATGAGGAAATGGCAAATGAGGAACTAGTCCTTCATCTACAGCTTTGGAAGCATTATCAGAATTTTTTTGAATTTTTTGTTTTTCATTTGTTTGATTTTTCTGAGGTACATCAGCACCCCCACTGCTATCATTATGCTGCTCTTGCTGCATATCTTTATCATTTTCCTCATTTTTTTCTTCTTTAGTACCCACTTTGTTATTTATAATTCTTCCACTTCTCAAAGCTGTGACAGTTTTTACTTCATCATGTGAAATAGAAACTTCTCCAACCATGAACTATCCTTTGAGATTGTTCAAAGGTTGGCTAGGTAACTTTCCTTCCTCTTTTTTGGCCAAAGTATTTGAAAGTTGTCCCAATGTTTCTTCAATCTTCTTTATGCTCTGGTTGTGAAAGTTCACAGTCTGAGTTAAAAATCCTAAATTTTGGAGTAAATTTAGGACTTGATCTTCAAAAGAAGGGGACCTGGAAGGGATTTGAACTGGGGTAAATTGCTGCACAGGTTGTTGTGGAATGGGCTGCTAAAAATTTGGCTTGGTATAAAAATTCTGCTGATAAGGCTGTGCAGTTTTGAAAGGCATTTGGTTCTTTGGTTGCTGTTGCTGTTGTGATTGATAATTCCCTTGGCTCCACCTCAAATTGGGGTGCCCTCTCCATGGATATTCATTTGACTGCATCTGTCCAAATGATTGAGCAGCATGAGCTTATTCCACCACTAAATCTGGGAACTGTGGTGCAGCAGGACATTGGTCAATTGAATGAGTAGGGGACTGGCATATCAGACATGCCTCCTCTACTCTTGCAACCATTGGATTTTTAAGTGAGTCCATCAATCTATCAAACTTTGTGGTTAAATTATCCATCTTTCTTTACAACTCATTCACCTCATAAATCTTTCCTTTGGTGGTTTGCTGATTGTTCAACCTAGCAGGATTTTTAATATCTCTTGACAGAGATTCCTGTTGAGTTGAGTTTTCACCAATTACTTCAAATAAGTCCCAAACCTCCTCAACTGTTTTTTACAAGTAAGTGCCTCCACAGGAGGCATCCACCATATTTTTGCCTTTTTGATCAATTCCTTGATAGAAGCTTTGAACCGGCCATCCGGGAATTTGATCATGAGGACACCTTAAAAGTTCCTTAAATCTTTCCCATGCTTCATGGAAAGTTTGATTGAGTTTTGTGAAAGAAATGATACTTTGTCTCAATTGGCTTGTTTTAGACAATGGGAAGTATTTGGCTAAAATTGACCGCAAATCATTCCAAGAAGTGATACTATTTGGTGCTAACATAGATAACCATGCTCTAGCTTTGTCCTTTAATGAAAAGGAAAGAGCCTAAGCTTGGTTGCTTATACGGACCAAGTCCATATGTTGCATGTGGTGCAAAGAGCCAAGAATTCATCCACATGTTTGTATGGATCTTCCTTACTCAACCCATGGAAGGAAGGAAGCATTTGGATGGTTGATGATTTGATCTCATAATTTCCTTCAACAGTAGGAAATTGAATGCAAAAGGGAGAATTATAAGCACCAGGTGCGAAGTAATCCCTCAAAAGTCGAGGTTCTTCACCCATAGTAGCAGAATTCTGTGTTGTTTGTTTGGTTCGTAATAGCCTTTCAACTTCTAAATTCAGTGGGACAATCTCAGGGCTGAGAGTCCTTCTACCAAACATACAACTCAGAATAAAAAATCTGATTATTCACAGCAAACCATCAGAATTCCTTTTTAAGTAGTTTCCCTTCTTCAAAAATTGGATATGAATAACTGCACAGGTATAAACAATAGAATAGTTTAGTACTAATATAAAGATAAAAGTGAAAACTTAGGTCTACCTATTTTAGAACAAATTCGCCAGCAACGGCTCCAAAAACTTGTTGTTTGATTCTAAGTGTGCTTGATATATTTGTGTTTTGAAAACAGGTTTGCAACTGTTAAGTTATAATGAATCTAGAACATTAAAAAGAGTAAAGAATCTGACCTGAGAGAGAAATGAATTAACTTTTGCAAGATCAGGGCCAATTGTAGCAAGCATTAAATGTAAGTGAGTAAAAGATCGTCCACAGAGAATTTGTTTAAAATGCAAGATAAACCTCCAGATCTAAGCTACCAGATCTGGCCTCTTATCCTATCTAGAAAGCACATAAGATGGGAGGTTGAATTTGTCACATTAACTAAATGATAAAAGTAAAAGTTAAACTAAATGATCCAGATCTGAGTTGGGGAATTTTGATGTAAACTTATAAAAAATGGAGAAATAATATCTAACTTTGATTTGGTCCTTGAAATACAATGATAATGACTGCAAATCAACTGAGAGATGATCCAATCTTCATCTGGCTACAAGCACAGATGTAAGAGAAATAAATCTAACTCAAGGATTAGGTTTAGGCTTATGGCTATGGTCTGTCCACTTCAATGGCCACAGGCCATCCAATAGTCTTAACTCCAAAGCCTTAATTTAGAACAGGAAGCATCACTACAAATGCCATGAGAGATTAGGTTACAAACACTAATTCTCACAGGATTAATGAATCAAGGGAAATTGC
>CM037596.1:67697366-67707366 GCA_021018995.1 Chloranthus sessilifolius | reverse complement strand
TAATTCTAGCCATCGACATGATCATCCGTATATGATCGTGCATTTTCCCACATTACCGTTCATGTCGGGTCGGGACCGAGCCACACATGTGGCTACCATAGTGGCAAGGCCACACCATGGCATGGGGGAGAGTCACGAACACACTCTCCTATATATATGGGTTAAACACCATATATGGCCAAATAGATGGAGAACCTCAAACATACTGGTTTGACATATCGCAGTACTGAGGACTCTTGCCGCAACAACCTTTGAAGTCTTTATGTCTGTTTGTAGAATGCTCTTCTTGCGGTATTCTTTGACGCTTATGTGCTAGAAGGCCTGGGTAGCCTGCTGACTACGGGGTGCTCTTGCGACGCCAGTGGGGGCCTCTTGCCGCGCCTTGTGGGGCTATATCAGCGCTATGGGGATCGCTATCTTTGCGCTGTGGAAGCGGCCGCGATGTGAGATCTTTGCCCTTGACGACGCCGCATCTTCTTCTTGATTCTTGAAGCCTGCCTTGACCTTCTTTGGATGCTACCGCGAAGGGCTCTCGCCCTTGACGTTCTTGCAGGAGTCTTCTGACAGCGTTGCGGGTCTTTCTGATCTTTGTGGTCTTCTTGGGCCGCTGCTTCTTCCTTGCACTCTTGCCTGCTATGAAATTATAATGACCTCATTAATATGTGCGCTAGCATGAAGCCATGACGACCTTAGAACTGGGCACATAGCTAGCAAGAAGGCAAGCGGACCTTGTAAGCTAGCCGTCTAGAGAGCGTGGGCGCAGAGGCACGTGGCCCTGTGTTGCGTGCATGAGTCCCTAATGCTTGATGTGACGGTGACCCGAACTAAGCTACGATCTAGTATGGTGGCTAGACGCGTGAAGGGCTTAGAATGCGGTGCTCCACGATGGAGCACGCGATGTGGTGCCAAGAGGGCACGCGACGTCCAAGTGCCGTAAGGCACGTAGTGCGGTGCTCAGCGTTGGGGCACGCGACGTGGTGCCAAGAGGGCGAGCGACGTCTGTGTGCTATAAGGCACGTGAGGCGGTGCCATGATGGCACGCGATGTGGTGTCAAGAGGACACGTGACATCTAGCTTGTATGGCAAGCGATGCGGTGCCAAGAGGGCACGCGGCATTCGGATGTAATGACGAACCCGATATGGTGTCGAGTAGGCACGAGACACAGTCACGACTTAGACGTGATGCGATGCCATGAGGGTACGCCATGTGGTGCCATGAGGGTACGCGACATGAGGTCATGAGGGCCTCGTGACGTGGTCATGATGCGGACGCGACACAAACGCGACACGGTCGCAAGGGACGCTGATGCAACCGTGTGGCATCTGATCGAAAAAATCATGCTCGAGCAACGACTTATATGACCGATTAATTCTAGCCATCCGTTGATAAATGGCAATCAAAGTAATACATCTCGATCTGAACAGTCTAATAGCATACGATCGATAATTTTTAAAACCGTGTGGCATCTAATAAAAAAAATCATGCTCGAGCAACGACTTATATGACCGATTAATTCTAGCCATCCATTGATAAACGGCAATCAAGACAATACATCTCGATCTGAACTGTCTAATAGCTTACGATCGATAATTTTTAAAATCGTGTGACATCTAATCGAAAAAATCATGCTCGAGCAACGACTTATATGGCCGATTAATTCTAGCCATCCATTGATAAACGGCAATCAAGCCAATACATCTCGATTTGAACCGTCTAATAGCTTACGATCGATAATTTTTAAAATTGTGTGGCATCCGATCAAAAAAATATGCTCAAGCAACGACTTGTATGACCGATTAATTCTAGCCATCCGATTAATTCTAGCCATCGACACGATCATCCGTATATGATCGTGCATTTTCCCACATTACCGTTTGTGTCGGGTCGGGATCGAGCCACACATGTGGCTACCATGGTGGCAAGGCCACACCATGGCATGGGGGAGAGTCACGAACACACTCCTATATATATGGGTTAAACACCATATATGGCCAAATAGCAGGAGAACCTCAAACATACTGGTTTGACATACCCTTGATCTTTCTTGCCAGGCCTGTGTGAAGTCTTCTGCGATCTTGTTGCTTGTGACGGGGCCAATACTCGAGCTTGCAGCATGGTGCTTGGGGCACGACATGTGGTGCCAGGAGGGCATGTGACATGGGGGCCAAGAAGGCCTTGTGACGTGGTTGCGCTGCAGGGTCGCGACACGGTCGCATGGAGAGGCAAGATGCGGGAGCGATGCGGTCGCGACACGGTCGTGACATAGCCAAGGTGGGCTAGCGACGCAGGAGGCGTTACGGTATGCCAAACCAAGGGGTTTGAGGTTCTCCTGCCATTCTGGCTGAATGACTGTTTTACCCTTCTATGTGGGAGAGTTAGTGGAGATTGGCTCCCACCACACGGGGCCTTGCGTTGCCAGAGGGGGCGCAAGTGTCTCCTAGACCTGAAAGGGTGGGACTAGGACGTCGATGCAGCGATGCCGTCTGGCACCCAAGGGAGGTTGAAGTATGGCCCCGGACTACGCGTCGTGGTGCATACGGCTGGGCAACCTCGCTTGAGAACACCAACGCTGCGTGGGACTTAGTTGAGCACGACACCACGTGGGCCAAGGATAAACGGTGCTAGTAATTTGGAACGCACACGAAGGCAGGCTGCGTGGGACTCAGTTGGGCACGCGAGCGCGAGGTACAAGGCTGTGGGCTTGGTTCGGTATGTGAGCGAGACATGGTGGCATGGGAAGCTGCATGCCAAGACTATTGCGAGCGAGGTACTAGTGCAGTGCACAGGGTGAAGCTTGAGCAGACCAAGTTAGCACAGTGGTGTAAGTGGTGTGTCGTAAGGGGCACGATAAGCCAGGTGGTAGGTCGTGAAATAGAGGTAACCACGTTGGGGGAGTTCCCATCCTCTAGGCGGGTGGTATCAAAGCTGATGTGCATATGGGTTGGCTTTGTTGCATGAGGTAGCAAAGCATCGCGTGGGTTGAAAGCGCGTCGAAGGACGCCCCGCGATTATTGGTATCAGAAGTAAGCTGACCTAGCGAAGCGTGCGTTAGGTGCCGCACAAGACTGAGGTTGCGAAAGTGCGACCCCGTGACATGCTACTACAAAGACGTCAGCGCCGGAGCTGCTGCTGCGGGGATCTGCGGTGGGGTGCATGACGACCGCGAGGGTGCCGTCGAAGATCGCGAGGGTCGGTCACGGGTAACTTTTTCGACGCTGGCGCGCGCCGCCTGATGAGGCCAGCCTAACTCAGATACCAGTTTGTCACAAAGCATAACCTAGCATTGGTTATCACGCTCGTGCTACGTCTCGCTGTCGCGCATAACGAGACCTCATGTCCAACCATCACTTTGATACCGCCCGCCAAGAGGACGGGAACTCCCGCGTCATGGTTGCCTTCACTCGAGGTGAACCCACTCAATGCATCGTGTCTGCTTGCGACACACATGCCAGCACCTCAGTGCCCCTTGTCCTGCCTAGCTTCACCCTGTGCAATGCACTAGTCCCTCGCTTCAGACAGCGGCATGCATCTCTTCATGCCAACCAAGCCAACCAACGTGTGTGGTCCACGCAACCAGCACACTTGGAGTAGCATGCAGGTCTTCATGCTCTCCAAACCATGCATTAGTGTGTGGTACGCACGACCAACACACTTCCGCTTTGGGCCCTCAGCTAGTGTGTGCCACTGCGTCCCACGTAGCCCTTGAGTGCCCACGTGAGGTCACCGACTCATGTGCACTGCGACGCCGGCACGGGGCCACATGGTAACCTCACCCAGGTGACACATGGCATCACTGCAGTGCCGCATTGCTGCAGTGATGTTCTAGGCCCACCCCTAACCTAGAAAGCACATGCGCTCATCCCGCAACACAAGGCCCCATGTGTGGGAGAATAGCTCCACAGCTCCCTTCCCCCTATATATGGTCCAAAGACCAACTTAGGCAAAGTAGCAGAAAACCCTCAAACCCCTTGGTTTGTCATACCACCATGGCACACGATCTCCTGCCCGTGGCACACACCTACAAAGGTGGTGTCTTGCCAGTAAACATGGTACAAGATCCTCTGACCGTGGCACCCAGTGCCATCCTCCAAGCCCACATGGCTTGAGAGGTCACGCATCAGCGTCCCTTACGACCGTGTCGCGTCCGTGTCGTGTCCGCATCACGACCACGTCACGAGGCCCTCATGGCCTCATGTCCAACATAGCACTATATCACGTCCATGTAGCGACCATGTCGCAAGGCCCTCATGGCCTCATGTCGCGTGCCCTCATGGCACCACATGTCGTACCCTCATGGCACCGCATCACGTCTAAGTCGTGACTGTGTCTTGTGTCAACTCAACACCATATCGGGTCTGTCATTGCACTCGGATGTCGCGTGCCCTCTTAGCACTGCATCACATGCCCTCTTGGCACCGCAGCGCTTGCCATATAAGCTAGATGTCGCGTGTTCTCTTGACACCACATCGCGTGCCACCATGGCACCGCCTCATGTGCCTTAGCACTTGGACGTCGCGTGCCCTCTTGGCACCACGTCGCGTGCCCTAACGCGGAGCACCGCACTACGTGCCTTATGACACCAAGACGTCGAATGCCCTCTTGGCACCATGTCGCGTGCTCATATGCAGAGCACCGCATTACATGCCTTATGGCACCAAGACGTCGAGTGCCCTCTTGACACCACGTCGCGTGCTCCACCGCAGTGCACCGCATTCTAAGCCCTTCACGCGTCTAGCCACCATACTAGATCGCAGCTTAGTTCAGGTCACTGTCGCATCATGCATCAGGGACTCATGCACACATCACAGGGCCATGTGCCTCTGCGTCCACGCGCGCTACACGACTAGCTTACAGGGTTCGCTTGCCTTCTTGTTAGCTAAGTGCTCAGTTTCAAGGTCGTCATGCCTTCATGCTAGCGCACAGATTAATGAGGCCGTCACATGTCGCCGCAAAGATGTTGCGGGCGGTTGTCGCAGTGCGGGCGGGCCGCCGCAAAGATCGCGAGGGCTACCGCCATGTTACGGGATGCGCCGCCACAAAGATCCGTGGGAGTCGCCATAACGCTATTGGTGCCACGCTACCGGGTGTTGTCAGAAGGCCAGGCTGCCGCGACGGTCATTCGTTATCACAGACTACTGAGTCTGTCCGAACGTCATGGTCTTGTCATATTGCTGGTTGTTGCCGCCATAACGCGACACGCAAGAAAGTGGGCACGTGTTGGGGCATATAACAGGGCCATGTTGGGCATCTCATGGGGCAGCACTAGCAACATCATGGGGCGAGTTTAGACATTTCTTGGGATTACTTTGGGCAACATCATGGGGCGACTTTGGACATCTCTTGGGACTACGTTGGACACCTCATTATGCATTTCATAAGACTACATTGGTCACGTCTTGGGTCCACGTTGGGCACCATCATGGGGCGACTTTGGGCATTTCTTGGGATTACGTTGGGCAACATCATGGGAAGAGTTTGGACATTTCTTGGGGCCACGTTGGGCAACATCATGGGGTGAATTTTGACATTTCTTGGGATGTCATCATGGGAGGATGTTCGACACGTCATGGGAGCACATTGTGCATGTGTTGGGGCCACATTGAGCATTTCTTAGGGGTACATTGAGTTGGGGCTACGTTAGGCATTTCTTGGAGATACATTGAACATGTCATGTGCTATGTTGGGAACGTCTTAGTGCTACTGTCCCCAAGAAATGTTATTTGTCATATGTGCTATGTTGGGAACGGCGGTGCGATGCTATTTGTCACATGCGCTAGTGTCCTAAGCGTCGTTGCGAGGCTATTTTTTGGGCTACTTGTCACGGAGTTACTCTTTGCGACGTAATCTCTCATGCAACAACTAGCTTTTCATGTACTAGATCAGCCTACTCATGTTTCAAACCTGCACGGTAACGCGTTAGGTTAGAAATTATGCGGATTCCCGAATGCAACTCATATAGCTATACGCAGCGATAGTCCTAGGGGCAGCCCCACTTAGAGTTTAGGTCTGCACCATGAGGGTGGTCGTGGACCACCAACATGATGGCTCCAGCGCACGACGCGACAGGAGTGACCTAACACCTATGAGAGGCCCGAATGTGTGAAGTCAAGCCCACAAGGCTATCATACGCGTTCCATAGGGGATCACTTAGGCCAGTGACACGTCACGTGACTGTTAGATCCTTTCCCCATATATATGATTTAGACATCAATAGTGCTTAAATGGCAGGAGGACCTCAAACCCCTTGGTTTGTCATACCGCAACGCCCTCCCGCATCGCTAGCCCAACTGATCACGTGCCTGGCGGCATCGCATCACGACCAAACTGCCACCATGTCGCGTGCCCTCCTAGCCCACGATCGAAGCTCTTGGAGTACCAATGGCAAAGCCCTCATGGCTTTGGTGATGCGCCGACGATGCCCCAGGTTCAACCTACCAATGCCTGAAACACTAGTGGCACAAGTGGCCCTGCGGCTGGCTCGGATGGCCACGCCGCTAGCCCACGTCACATCCTCCCCTACTTAGTTGCGTTGACATCCTCATCGACCCGCTTCCAGTACTTGTTCAGGGCAGATTTGAAGGACGGGTGGGTACTCTCAAGTTCCCACGTAATTTTAGCCTCTGGCAGGCCTTTCCACTTCAAAAGGTACTCCACAGGAAATTCATTCTGACTGCCATCTTCCCGATTACTGCATCTGTGTGCAAGGATTTATTCAACCTGCCTCTTTAGCTATAAATTGGTATCTGGGGCGACACGAGTTGACAAACTTCTCCCTGGATTATTCAGGTCTCTCTGATATGGCTTCAAACAATTGACGTGAAATACTGGATGCATTCTCAAACGGGAAGGAAGTTGCACTCGAAACTTCGTAATCGGAAATGGCCCATCATACTTACGAACTAATCCTGTGTGCTTTCTTTTGAAGAATTTGAGCTACTTCGGATTAAGTTTTACCAAAACTTCATCGCCTACGTGCAACTCGATAGGCCGTCGACCCTGATCGGCCCACTTCTTCATTCGCTTAGCGGCCTTTTCCAGATAGGCCCTAGCAATCTCTGCATTCCTCTGCCACTCCTTGGCAAGATGGTAAGCTGTCGGACTTGACCCAGTATATCCCATAGTAATTGTATGCGGAGTTAACGGTTGCTGGCCAGTTGCTAATTCGAATGGGCTCTTATTTGAGGCTGAACTCTTCTGCAGATTATAATAAAATTGTGCCACGTCTAACAACTGAACCCAATTCTTTTGATTGGCACTGACAAAATGTCTCAAATATTCTTCTAAAATAGCATTCACCCTTTCTGTCTGTCTGTCTGTTTGTGGATGCATGCTGGATGAGAAGTTCAGTTTCGTCCCCAAGAGCTAGAATACTTCTGACCAAAACTTGCTAACAAACCGTGGATCTCTATCACTAACAATCACTTGCGGCACTCCCCAATGTTTCACAACATTACTGATAAATAATCGTGCAGCTTGCTCGTGACATTCACCAAAGGCTTTAATGAATGTAGCGTACTTTGAGAATCGATCCACAACTACCAGGATGGACCCTAGTGTCCCTACCTTTGGCAATACAAAGATGAAGTCAAGGGAGACGCTCTCCCATGGTCTGGATGGCACTGGCAATGGCTGCAGGAGTCCAAATGGTTTAGCTCTTTCCACTTTTTCCTGCTGGTATATCAGGCAAGTCCTGACATATTCCTCTACGTCCGATTCCATCTTGGGCCAATAGAAATGCCTTTCCAACAAGGCGAGCGTGCGATGAATTCCTGGATGACCAGCCCACAATGTGTCATGACACTCTTTCAAGAGTTCCTTTCTAAGTTCTGTCACTTTTGGCACATAGAAACGGCCCCCTTTGGTCACCAATAGTCCTTCCTCAGTCCAGAACCACCTGTTTTCCCCTCTTGTATCTGCTGTATTAGGGTCCTTACGAGTGGATCTAATTTTAACCCATCGGGCAATCTATCGGGGATAGTCGAACTAATGCGGCTAGCTACAATTTGTTCTTCAATTTTTAGCACTGCTAACTGTACTTTCAATGCTGCTAACTCTGCTTTATGACTCAAAGCGTCTGCAACTTGGTTGGTCGTGCCAGGCTTGTACACCAAGTCCATATCGAACTGGGCCAAGAAATCATGCCAACGGGCCTGTTTCGGCGATAACTTCTTTTGTGTCTGAAAGTAGCTGGTCGCCACATTGTCGGTCATCAGTAGGAACTTCGACCCAAGTAGGTAGTGCCTCCACGTCCTTAGACAATGTACTACTACTATCATCTCCTTTTCTTGAACCGTATACTGCCGCTCAGTATCATTCAGCTTTCTGCTCTCAAAGGCCACTGGATGCTCTTCTTGCATTAATACTCCTCCTATCGCATAGTCGAAGGCATCCGTGTGTACCTCAAATCAAAGACGGGTCACTCATGACCATCGCTTTCAAATCCTCAAATGCCCTCTGGCATTTTTCCCACCACTGCCACGGTCGATCCTTCTTCAACAGGTTAGTCAGTGGTGCCGCACGGTGTGAATAACCGGGGATGAACCTGCTGTAATAGTTGACCAACCCCAAAAATGACTGCAACTCGGTCACGCCTTCTGGAACTCTCCAGTCTTGGATTGCACGAACTTTCTCAAGGTCCATGCTAATGTTTCCTCTGCCAATACGGTGTCCCAAAAACATAATCTGCTCTTATGCAAATGAACACTTCTCCTTCTTGACATAGAGCTGATTTTCTCGCAGTATCTTGAAGATGATTTGGAGGTGGTTGAGATGTTCTTCCAATGTATTGCAGTACACAACGATATTGTCTAAGTACACCACCACGAACTTGTCGAGGTAGGCATGGAACAACTCATTCATCAGGGTGCAGAAGCTGGCTGGGGCATTAGTCAGCCCAAAGGGCATTACTAGAAACTCAAAGGCTCTATACCTGGTCACACAGGTAGTCTTACTTTCATCTCCCTCGGTGACTCGCACCTGATAATAGCCAGATCTCAAGTCCAGCTTGGTAAAGTACCTCGCACTGCCCAACTGGTCAAACAAATCTGCAATCAATGGCATTGGATACTTATTCTTGACAGTAACCTTATTCAATGCTCTGTAGTCGATGCATAATCGAAGGCTACCGTCACGTTTCTTCTGGAATAGAACTAGGGCGCCAAATGGAGCTTTCGACAATCGAACAAACCCTGCCCCCAACAACTCATCTAACTATCGACGTAACTCGGCTAACTCGGGAGGAGCCATTCTGTAGGGAGCTTTAGCCGGCGGCTTCGCACCTGGTTCTAATTCAATCTGATGATCTACTGATCTTCTGGGTGGCAGCACCTTAGGCAATTCGGGCGGCATGAAATCTTGGAATTCTTGGAGTAATCCTGACACACTTTCTAGCACAATCTCTGCTGGCCCTATTGCTTTCTCTTCTAGCAGTGTAGCAAGAAATGTAGGTTCCCCTCTTCTGAGTCCCTTCTTTAGCTGAAGTGCTGAGATAAACCCATCACTCTCCGCTTCTTTATCTTTCTGAATGACTGGGATCATGCAAGGGGTCTCTTCTCTGAACATGCACACTGACCCGAGGTATGGCATGGGCACTGCTTTAGCCTGGTGTAGGAGTTCTAACCCCAGGACAACCTTGAAATCATCCATCTCTACTGTCATAAAGTTCATGGCCCCGCTCCATGGCCCTATTTGCACAGGTACCCCCTTTGCTACTCCTGCTATGGGGCATGCCTCCGAGTTCACAACTTTTATACAACTAGCGTCTTGCTCAAGTTTTAAGCCTAGGCGACGTGCTTCTTTATCAGCAATGAAGTTATGCGTCACCCCCGTGTCTACCATGGCATGGGTACTTTTCCCATTGATGCACATTTCTATAAACATCAACCCCTTGGGTGCGGCTATCTTTCCTTTTTCTACTTGCCCCTTTATGGCATTCAGCAACCTGAGTGCCCCAATTCTTGGTTCCTCCTTAGGAGGGATTGTAGGAGCGCTAGTAGTAGC
>CM037596.1:67622366-67692366 GCA_021018995.1 Chloranthus sessilifolius | reverse complement strand
GGTCAGGGCCAATTGTAGCAAGTTTTGAATGTAAGTGAGTAAAAGATCGTCCACAGAGAATTTATTTAAAATTTAAGATAAACCTCCAGATCTGAGCTACCAGATCTGGCCTCTGATCCTATCTACAAAGCACATAAGATGGGAGGTTGAATTTGTCACATTAACTAAACGATAAAAGTAAAGATTAAACTAAATGATCCAGATCTGAGTTGGGGAGATTTTGATGTAAATTAATAAGAATGGAGAAATAATATCTAACGTTGATTTGGTTCTTGAATCAAAATGAGAATAAATATAGATCAAATGAGAGATGATCCAATCTTCATCTGACTACAAGCACAGATGTAAGAGGAAGTAATCTAAATCAAGGATTAGAGTTAAACTTATGGCTATGGTATGTCCACTTCAATGGCCACAGACCATCCAATAGTCTTTAATCTAAACCCTCAATTCAGAACAAGAAACACCACTACAAATGCTGTGAAAGATTAGGTTACAAACACTAATTCCCACAGGGATAATGAATCAAGAAAAATTGCTTGAAAAACAGTAAATCTAAAGGAGTCTAGTGCAATAAGGAGATCACAGGGAACCCTCAACACGAATCCAATTGAGAACGTACGGTTAACAGTAACCTTTTCAAATTCACCATTACAATTACAGAGCATAACTTAAACAGCTCTCGGATTTGTAGTCTTGAATACAATTTTCTTTTGAATTACAAAAGTATCTCATAGCTCTCAATTACAAGTAAAAGTTAGGCTATTACAAGAGTTTCAGACAAGCTATCTGAATTGGAAATGGAGCAGCAGAAATGAAACTCAAAATCTGGATACCCAAATTGGACAAATGGTTCATCTATTTATAGTTTCCCCCAGGTCTAGCTCAGATGTGTATCGACCAATCAGAATTGGTCAGATCTGTATCAACCAATGGTATTCAAGCACGAGGATCCAGATCTGTTTTGGCCAATCGAAATTGCTTGATTTGGTTCAGCCAATCAGATGACAGAAGCATCAATTATGTTATGTAACTCGAAAAATCTGTTAGAACTTCTAGAAGTTCCCGCCAATTGATTTCATCTTCGGGTGCTCACATGGGGTGGAATATGCCTTTGCTTCGGGCTCAAAATCTTCTGGAATGTCCCTAAGTTTTTAAATGCATTGGGGCGCGTGTAAAAGATTATTGAATTACCCTTACAGATGCTAGGAATCTCCAGAATACCATTTCGCATAGTTTGGGGAACTTTTCGCAAGGTACTGTGACTTCTAAAGCTCTTTTCGCAAAGTTCAGGTTTTGTTCGTAAGGAGTTCTCTTCTTTTCGAATAGGTCAGACATCCTTTCGAAGAGTTCAGGTGCTCTTCGAAAACTAAGGCTGGAGCTTTTAGTTCTTTTCGCAAAGTTCAGGTTCTTTTCAAAATGTTCAGATTCTTTTCGAAAAGCACTCTGTAGTGTATTCTTCTATTCGAATTGTGTTGAGAACTGGAAAATACCATTTTCCACCCCTTAATCTGGGCCTTGATAGACCCTTGAGAGAACTAAATAAATGTTTTAAGTGTTTGTTTTATAGCTAACAATAAAGACAGGCTTAACCTTGAAAGTAGCTTAAAAGTGCCAAAAAGATGATGACCCATCTGGATCTGGAGGAAGAAGAAGAAAGGACAACCTCACGACCTGTCAAAATACCTGAACTAAAGAGGTAAAGACTTGGTCTCAACCTAGAAAAGAAGTGTGGAGCAATTCAAACAGAAAAAAGCAGTACAGAGAACTTTTCGTAAAGAATTTGAACTAATCAAAAAGTTTCTGAACTTGTCGAAAAGAAGCTTAACTTTACGAAAAGAACCAAAAGCTCCAGGTTTAGCTTTCGAAAAGCACTTGAACTCTTCGAAAGGATTTCAGACCTATTCGAAAAGAAGAGAACTCCTAACGAACAGCATCAGAGCTTTGCGAAATGAACTTCAAGAGGCACAGAACTCTGCGAAAAGTCCCCCAGACTTTGCGAAATGATTTTCTGAAGATTCTTAGCATCTGTAAGGGTAATTCAGTAATCTTTTGCACATGCCCCAATGCAAATACAAACCAGGAACATTCTAGAAGATTCTGAGCACGAACCAAAGGCATATTCCACCCCATGTGAACACCCAAAGAAGAAATCACTTGGCGGGAACTTCTAAAAGCTCTAACAAATTTTCAAATTGCATAACAGAATTGATGCTTCTGTCTCCTGATTGGTTGAACCAGATCGAACAATTCTGATTGGCCAGAACAGATCTGGATCCTTGTGCTCGACTCCTATTGGCTGATAAGGATCTAGCCAATTCTGATTGGTTGATGCACATCTGAAATGGACTTAGGGAAAACTATAAATAGAAGAATGATTTGCCCAATTTGGGTATCCAGATTTTGAGTTTCATTCCTATTCCCCCATTTCCAAATCAGCTAGCTTGTCTGAAACCCTTGTAATAGCCTAACTTTTACTTGCAATTGAGAGCTATGAGATACCTCTGTAATTCAAAAGAGAATTGTATTCAAGACTACAAATCTGAGAGCTGTTTAAGCTGTGCTCTGTAATTGTAATGGTGAATTTGAACAGGTTGCTGTAAACCGTATGTTCTCAATTGGATTCATGTTAAGGGTTCCCTCTGATCTCCTTATTGCACTAGACTCCTTTAGATTTACTATTTTTCATGCAATTTCCCTTGATTCATTAACCCTGTGGGAAGTAGTGTTTGTAACCTAATCTCTCACAGCATTTGTAGTGATATTTCTTGTTTTGAATTAAGGGTTTAGATTAAAGACTATTGGATGGTCTGTGGCCATTGAAGTGGATAGACCATAGCCATAAGCCTAAATCTAATCCTTGAGTTAGATTTATTTCTCTTACATCTGTGCTTGTAGCCAGATGAAGATTGGATCATCTCTCATTTGATCTGCAGTCATTCTCATAGTGTTTCAAGGACCAAATCAAAGTTAGATATTATTTCTCCATTTTTATAAGTTTACATCAAAATCCCCCCAACTCAGATCTGGATCATTTAGTTTAATTTTTACTTTTATCATTTAGTTTAACTTTTACTTTTATCATTTAGTTAATGTGACAAATTCAACCTCCCATCTTATGTGCTTTGTAGATAGGATAAGAAGCCAGATCAGGTAGCCCAGATCTGGAGGTTTATCTTGCATTTTAAAATCAATTCCCTGTGGACGATCTTTTACTCACTTATATTTTAAAACATGCTACAATTGGCCCTGATCTTGCAGGCTAATTGAGGTCTCTCTATGCTGATATTTTCGTATTTTTTTAGTAAATTCATCCTCTGTAAGTCTGTTTTCAAAACACAAATAAATCATGCACACTAGACTCAGCAACAAGTTTTTGTCGTCGTTGCCGAGGAATTTGTTTTAAAATAGGTAGACCTAAGTTTTTATTTTGTTTCTATTTTATCTCAGTGCTAAACTATTCCATTGGTTAAATCTGTGCAGCTATTCATATACATTGTGACGCGTGGAATCTATTTTAAAAGGAATTCTAAAGGTTTGCTGTGCATAATTTGATTCTCTGTTTTGTGTTGTATGTTTGGTAGGAGGACTCTCAGCCCTGAGATAATCCCGCTAAATTTGGAAGTAGAAAGGCTACTACGAACCAAACAAACAACACAGAATTCTGCTAAAACAGTTACTATGGGTGAAGAACCTCGACTTTTGAGGGATTACTTTGCACCTGGTGCTTATAATTCTCCATTTTGTATTCAATTTCCTACTGTTGAAGGAAATTATGAGATCAAATCATCAACTATCCAAATGCTTCCTTCTTTCCATGGTTTGAGTAAGGAAGATCCATATAAGTATGTGGATGAATTTTTATCTCTTTGTACCACATTCAACATAGCTGGGCTGGGTCCAGAGGCAACTAAGCTTAGGCTCTTTCCTTTTTCATTAAAGGACAAAGCTAGAGTATGGTTGTCTATGTTGGCACCAAATAGTATCACTTCTTGGAATGATTTGCAGTGTCAATTTTTAGCCAAATACTTCCCTATGTCTAAAACAAGCCAATTGAGACAAAGTATTATTTCCTTCTCACAAAACTCAACTGAAACTTTCCATGAAGTATGGGAAAGGTTTAAGGAACTTTTAAGGTAATGTCCTCATCATCAAATTCCCCGATGGCAGCTTGTTCAATGCTTCTATCAAGGAATTGATCAAAAGGGCAAGAATATGATAGATGCTTCCTGTGGAGGTACCTATTTGCAAAAAATAGTTGAGGAGGTTTGGGACTTATTTGAAGTAATTGGTGAAAATTCAACTCAACAGGAATCTTTGTCAAGAGACATTGAGAATCCTATTCGGGTGAACAATCAGCAAACCACCAAAGGAAAGATTTATGAGGTGAATGAGTTGGAAAGAAAGATGGATAATTTAACCACAAAGTTTGATAGATTGATGAACTCACTTAAAAATCCAATGGTTGCAAGAGTAGAGGAGGCATGTCTGATATGCCAGTCCCCTACTTATTCACTTGACCAATGTCCGGCTGCACCACAGTTCCCAGATTTAGTGGTGGAGCAAGCTCATGCTGCCCAATCAATTGGACAGATGCAGTCAAATGAATATCCATGGAGAGGGCACCCCAATTTGAGATGGAACCAAGGGAATTATCAATCCCAACAGCAGCAGCAACCAAATAACCAAATGCCTTTCAAAAATGCTCAGCCTTATCAGCAGAATTTTTATGCCAAGCCAAATTTTCAGCAGCCCATTCCACAACAACCTATACAGCAATCTGCTCCAGTCCAAGCCCCTTCCAGATCCCCTTCTTTTGAAGATCAAGTCCTAAATTCACTCTAGAATTTAGGATCTTTAACTCAGACTGTGAACTTTCATAGTCAGAGCATAAAGAAGATTGAAGAAACATTGGGTCAACTCTCAAATACTTTGGCCAAAAGAGAGGAAGGAAGGCTACCCAGCCAACCTTTGAACAATCCCAAAGGACAGTTCATGGTTGGAGAGGCTTCTATTTCACATGAAGAAGCAAAAACTGTCACTACTTTGAGAAGTGGAAGAATTGTAAATTACAATGTGGGTACTGATAAGGAAGAAGAAAAAATTGAAGAAACTGCTAGAGATATGTAGTAGGAGCAGCATGATGTTCGCATTGGGGGTGCTGATATACCTCAAAAATATCAAAAAAATGAAAAATAGAAAAATCAAAAATATGCTAATGATGATTCTAGAGCTGTAAATGAAGGACTAGTTCCTTATTTACCATTTCCTCATGCCATGAAATCTGCTTCTCCTTTTGATAAAAGAAACACAAAAATAGAGGAAATGATGGAGACTTTCAAGCAAGTCAAGATAAATTTACCTTTGCTTGATGCAATCAAACAAATCCCAGTATATGAAAAATTTTTGAAAGATATTTGCACTCACAAAAGACAATCTAGGATACAATTATCCAAGAAAGTCTTTGCTGTGAAAAAAGTTAATCAGGTTTTGTCCATTACCACACCTCCTAAACTTCAAGATCCTGGAACCCCCACAATCCCTTGCATTATTGGGGAACATACCATTGAAAATGCTTTATTAGATTTGGGTGCTAGTGTCAACCTACTTCCATATTCTGTATATGAGAAACTAGGTTTGGGAGAATTAAAACCCACTCATGTGGTGTTACAACTAGCAGACAGATCTGAAAGAAAGCCAGTTGGGATGATTGAGGAAGTGTTGGTAGGGGTAGATAAGTTTGTCTACCATGCTGATTTTTTGGTATTGGACATGGAACCTACAAAAAGCAAAACACCCATCCCTGTTATTTTGGGAAGACCATTTCTGGCTACAACTAATGCTTGCATTCAATGCAGGTCTGGTATTATGGAAGTCTCTTTTGGAAATATGAAGGTAAAATTAAATTTTTATAATGCAGCCACACAACCTCAATTCAGTTCTGAGGAATGTTTTTTTGTTGATTTGTTGGATGAATTGATGGAAGAGCTTGTTGCAAAGGTGAAGATTTTACCACAGACTTGAAAAATGCTTGGAAAAATGCTATGGAAGAAACGATCTGTACCTCAAAGTCTGAAGAAGCAAATGTTGTACAAGGAACTCATAATCAATCAGCAAGTTTCTCTTCATGGAAACCTGTTATTCTTCCTCTTCCACAAACAGCTAAGGTACCTTTGCTACCTTCTTTTTTCAGCCCACCTGATGTAGAACTGAAGCAGTTGCCAGAAAATTTGAAATATGTATTTTTAGGAGACCATAAATCATTGCCTGCGATTATTTCTTCCTCCCTCACAAAGGAGCAGGAGGAAGAGCTGTTGATTGTATTGAAACAACATAAGAGGGCAATTGGCTGGACTATTGCTGATTTGGGAGGAATCAGTCCAGCTGTTTGTATGCATAAAATCCATTTGGAAGAAGATGCAAAGCCTTCTAGGGAAATGCAGAGGAGGTTGAACCCTCATATGCAAGAAGTGGTCATGAAAGAGATTGTTAAGTTGTTGGATGCAGGGGTCATTTACCTCATTTCAGATTCAGCTTGGGTGGCACCTACACAGGTGGTACCTAAGAAATCTGGGATCACTATTGTAACCTCAAATTCTGGTGAGCTTATGTCAACCAGACAAACAACTGGTTGGAGGGTCTGTATTGATTACAGAAAATTAAACTCAATGACCAGAAAAGACCATTTCCCTCTCCCATTCATTGATCAAATTTTAGATAAGCTAGCAGGAAAAGCCTATTACTATTTTCTTGATGGTTACTCTGGTTACAACCAGATTCCTGTGTACCCACAAGATCAAGAAAAAATCACATTCACTTGCCCTTTTGGCACTTTTGCCTATAGGAGAATGCCTTTTGGTCTTTGTAATGCTCCTGCTACCTTTCAAAGATGCATGTACTCCATTTTCTCTGACATGATTGACCAATTTATGAAGATTTTTATGGATGATTTTTCAATATATGGAGACAGTTTTGCCCAGTGTTTACATCATCTCAACTTGGTGTTACGGAGATGTGAAGAAACCAATCTAGTTTTGAGCTGGGAGAAGAGCCATTTCATGGTCACCCAAGGCATTGTCCTTGGCCATGTCGTCTCCCACAAGGGCATTGAGGTGGACAGAGCTAAAATTGATTTAATTACACATTTTCCACCTCCTAAAACTGTTAAACAAATCAGAAGTTTTCTGGGGCATGCTGGATTTTACAGAAGGTTCATTAAGGACTTCAGTAAAATTTCCAAGCCTCTTTGTCATTTATTATGTCAAGATGTCCCTTTTGTTTTCAACAATGAATGTTTGAAGGCATTTGAATTCTTAAAAAATTGTTTTAGTTCAGCTCCAATATTACAATCTCCATATTATTCACTGCATTTTGAGCTAATGTGTGATGCATCAGATTATGCTTTGGGAGCTGTTCTTGGGCAGAGAGAGGATAAGTTGCCTCATGTCATAGCTTATGCCAGTAGATCAATGATTGATGCACAACTCAATTACACAACAACTGAGAAAGAGCTATTGGCAATAGTTTTTGCTTCGAAGAAATTCAGGTCATATGTTTTGGGTTCACAAATTGTGTTCATCGACCACTCGACCTTTGAAATACCTTCTATCTAAGAAGGATACCAAACCAAGATTAATCGTGGATCCTCCTAGGAGTTTGATTTATAGATTCAAAAGATAAAAGGGTGTGGAAAATGTGGTGGTGACCATTGCCTCGAATTATAATTGCTGAGATTGATAGGCTACCTATCAATGAATCTTTCCCTGATGAGCAACTTTTTACTATCAGTATACACACCCCTTGGTTTGCAAACATAGTCAACTTTTTGGCTACTGAAAGAATTCCTCAACATTGGAATAAAATGGATAAAGATCTTTTCTTCTCAAAGGTTAAACATTTTATTTGGGAGGATCCTTATCTGTTCAAGATTTGTGTAGACCAAATAATAAGAAGATGTGTCTCTGAAGAAGACTTTCATCACATACTTTCTATGTGTCATGAGCAGGCTTGTGGAGGTCATTTTAGTGGAAATAAAACTGCTGCAAAGGTTTTGCAGTGCGGATTTTATTGGCCTACACTTTTCAAAGATGCTCAAAGATTGCTGAATCGCCAGAAATTGGGCAGCATTTCTAAGAGAAACTCAATGCCATTACAGCCTATTTTGGTAGTTGAATTGTTTGATATTTGGGGGATAGATTTCATGGGCCCCTTTCCTTCTTCAAATGGTTGAAATTTCATCTTAGTAGCTGTAGATTATGTATCCAAATGGGTTGAAGCCACAGCTACTCGAACCAATGATCATAGAGTGGTTCTGAAAATTTTAAAGGATAACATCTTTTCCAGGTTTGGTTCCCCCAGAGCTATTATCAGGGATGGTGGAAGCCATTTTTGTAATAAGCATTTTGAAGCTCTATTGAAAAAATACTCTGTGACTCATAGAGTAGCTACTCCATATCATCCACAGACTAGTGGACAAGTGGAGATTTCCAATAGAGAAATCAAACATATACTGGAAAAGACTGTGAGAAAAGACAGAAAGGATTGGTCGTTTAAACTGAATGATGCATTATAGGCATACAGGACAGCTTACAAAACACTAATTGGTATGTCCCCATTCAGATTGGTCTATGGCAAAGCATGCCATTTACCAGTGGAGTTAGAATATAAAGCCTCTTGGGCTATTAAAACATTGAACATGGATCTTACTATTGCTGCTAATCACAAGAAACTGCAATTTGCTGAGTTGGAGGAGCTGAGAATGGATGCATACACCAATTCAAGATCTTACAAAGAGAAAGTTAAAGCGTTCTATGATAAAAATCTGCTAAGAAAAAAATTCATAACTGGCTCCAAGGTATGGTTATTCAACTCAAAACTTAAGTTTTTTCCTGGGAAGCTGAGATCCAGATGGGAAGGGCCATATCATCATTCATGCGGCTCCTTACGGGTTTGTAAAATTTTGGACCCAAGTGATGGGAGAACCTTAAAAGTAAATGGTCAGAGGCTCAAACCATGCATTGAAAATACCCTGGAGCCTGTGCTGACCATCTATCATCAAGAACCTCCCCAAATCTGATGGTATACAACTGTACAATATGTTTTTGTTCTGTAGTTTTTGCATAGCTTTCTTTTTCTCTATTTTTAGTCATGTTTTTTCTCTTTTCGAGAAGTTTAAATATGTGAAAAATTAATTCGCAAAGTAAAAATTGTCTTTTCGCAAAGTTTAATCTGCTTTTTGAAAAGGATCTGGATCTGTAAAGAACTGCTCGAAAGCAATGATGTACATTTCGAATAGTTGTTCCTGAAGCTATTTGCTTTTCGAAAAGTTGTTCCTGAAGTTATGTACGTTTCGAAAAGTTGTTTCTGAAGCTATTTGCTTTTCGAATGGTACTGATGCCATTCTCTTTTGTAAAAAGGACTGTTTTGAACTTTTCGAAAACTTAAAAATTACTTTGCGAAAATAATTTTGAATATATTTAAACCCTTTCGAAGAGTAGGTTTCAGTTTCAAAAGCCCTCCAGAGCGTCTTCTTTCATAGAAAACCCATTTCGTTTCCATCCTTGCGCGCTTTCCAAGTTCAGCCTCAATTTGCTTTATATTTGTTCAATGGATTAAGCTTGAAGAGGGGGACTTTTTGCTTCTGATTCTAGCGGATTTCATCAAGCGGTCATCAAGTTCAATTAAAACCCTAGATTTCGGTATTTCTTTATGCATTTCCTCTGTTTCTGTTTTGCTAAGTTAGAAATTGATATCAGCTTTCATTTTGGGAGATTCAAACAAAGATTTTAAATGGGGAAAATTTGAAAAATCATGCCGCCATGTTCCCCAAATCTTCTGTTAAGAAAATTAGCAAACCCACCCCAAAAGGAAAAACCAAAATCGCAGCCAAAAGGAAACTATCAATGGATAAAGCTGATAGGATTGAGAAAGGGAAGAAGGTTAGACATGAGGAACCCATCCCAACAGCTGCTGCTAGTCCTGAGCCTGAGCTTCCTCCTCTGCCTATGCATTTGGGACTACCAAATCCATTCATTGAAGCTCAGAAGCTGATTCCTGAGCTTATTGTTGATGAGAACTTTTTCTCCAACAAACCGGAATGTCAGCTATCTTTAAAATACATTAGGGATGCCTCACTGAGCAATATCCTTACCCCTTTGCCAGAGAAAATTTATCCACGAATGGTGAGATTATGGTACCAAAACTTGGTAAAAGTGACAGAAAAGGATGCTGATGTCCCTACTCATGTTATTTTTATTGATGATTGTGATCTAACTGTCACATATGAAGACATTGGGAATGCTTTGGGGATACCTTTTCAATATGATCGCAAACAGACCTCTTTCAAAGAAATGGCTGCACATTTAACCCAAGGGATAGTTGGAACTGGACAATCCATAATGAGGAGAGACCTAGCACCTCAATTTTTACTGATGGATTCAATTTTGAGGGGGAGTTTTTATGTCACGAGGCACAGCCAGGAAAGAAGGACACCAATTTTAGAGGCTCTCTTTCATTTTTCTAAGGGGCAATTTTTCAATGCCCCTATGTTGATTTTTGAAGCCATGACTGATATCAGTGCCAAGTTGAAAAAGGAGCAGAAATTAGCTGGAATACCATTTGGTAGGCTAATCACAGCCCTACTAAGAGCTAAGTTTGACATTGATGAGCATGAGCCATTTGAAGTTATATCTCCTCATACTTTTGGGAAAAAGGCTTGGACTACAAGCCAAGCAATGCTGAACAGAATGAGAGAGGAAGGTGAACCTGCCATACTGCGGTTACTCTTGAACATGCAATGTATCGAACATGCATTACATCTTGAACTTGAAGTTGCTAATGAACCTCCATATCTAAGCCTCACATTTTGTTAAAGAATCAACTGTCCACGGTGACATTGAACAAGATGTCCTTCCTGTGGCGACCAGCTCTTCAGCTGCACCCATTCTTGAAGAAGTTGTCATCTTACCCTCCTCACCTAGCCCAGCTCCTGCCACTTCACCCATTCCAGCAGTCCCATCGCCCATACCCACCATTATCCCAATTGCAGACTCCCCCTCTACACCAACCACTCCAACCATACTCACACCACCAATTTCTCCCAACAATGCCCAAGACATGGCCACAGATTTTATTGAACAATCTCCTAGCACTCCTCTTCTCCAAAGCCTCTCAAGTTCACCTGCTCATTCAGCTCATACACCTGAAGTAACTCATACCCCTGAACCTGAGATGTTCACGAGGCTTATTCATCATTGATGGGGTCTATTTTTGAAAACATTGGGCTTGAATCTGTACCTATACATGCCCCTCCTCCTTTCACTCATTTGGCTACTTCACCTTTTACAACCATTTCACCCATTGCACCTCAACCATCTACTTCAGTTATACCAGCCCCTACTCTGCATACCACACCCACACCTGAGTCAATTAGCCAAATACCTACCTTTCTCCAATCCATTCAAGCACAACTACAGATTAACACAGACAATCAATCTGTGACAAATGCCCTTCTCCAAACCTTAGCCTCCTCATCCCACACAACTACCTCAGCCACTGTACCTGTTGTTGATAGCCAAGCTACCCAAACCGACCCTGAGGTAGTATTTGTTGATCCACCCACCATCACCACTACTAGCCATGCTACCCAAATAGAACCTGAGGTAGCTCCTGTTGAGTCCCCTTCACCTCTCCTCACTTTCTCTGATCAAGCCAATTAGACAGACCCTGAGATTATTCTGTTGGATTCCTCTTCTCCCACTCCCACTGCTGGGATACCTTTTGTCCCCTACCACTCCATTCCCATTCCCAGATTTGCTGCCCTCAAAAAGGCTATGGAAGAGAACCCATATATTCGTTGTGATGTCCTAAAAGGGTTAGCTGATTTGCAAGCTTACATTAGAACCCCTTATTAGAACCAAATTCGGAAATTAGAGTTGTTCATAAAATTTGAGAGAGAGAGAGAAAAGGACTTTGGTCAAACTTTCGATGGTTAGGAGGAGCACAAGAGGTGACCATATTGAAGCACGCTTGAACAGAAAAGCGAGGACTACTAGACTTGGAAAGTACATTGGCCTCACCAAAAAGATCAAATCAGAGGAATACACTGAGCTGCAAAGCACAATCCAGGAGAAGGCTAAATCGAGTTCAGACTCCAATACTGACTCTAGTTCTGATTCTGACAATGATTCCAGTTCTGATCCCATTGAACCAACTTATGATACAGATTTTGACCCCAATTATTAGATCACATTGTACTTATCTGTGTTATGAGTTTGCAATATAAAATTCTGGTTTTTCTTGTGTTAATCAGTAATTACTGTGCATTTCTGTTCTTTCTTCTTGTCATTATGATTTCTACTTGATTGTTTCTTTTCTTTGCTTCGGATCAGTGCGGACCCTGCTCACCATAGGTTTGGGGGTGTGGCAGAAATGCCAATAATTGAGTTAACATCAATGCAGCTTATGATCAGTAGAATTTTATTTTTGAAAGTGAAGTAATTTCACACCTGTTGTTTTGAAAATGAGGAAGTTAAAATCTTGCTTTTAAAATTGATTTCTAGTGTAATTCTAATACTTTCATGAAGTGAATGTCAGAAAATTTCTAAAATAAAATTGATGCTGTAGTAAACCTAAAAAGAGAGAAAACAGTGATGATATACTTCAGGAATTTGATAGAAAACCACACCCAGTGAGATTTTAGCATGCAGAAATGTATTATTTGGAGGTATGAATTGGCAATTTTTTCTACTCTTGGGACTGTTTGAACCTGCTTATTTTCACTAGAAATTACACATATTCAAATTGAAATAACTTGACAGCGATCGTGATATTAAAGACATGATGTAAGGCCTCCTTTTGGACAGTTTGAACTTTACAAAGCCCCACCTTTTGAAACTGCCCTTGATACACACCATTTGAGCTTTATAAATCTAAGATTTCTTTGAAACATCATCAAATAACCTCATCAAACTCATTTATCCTAACCCTCACTCTGAGAAGTCAGAAGATAAAGGGAAGGAAGCTGAAGAAAGGAGAATTGAGTAACAGTTTGATAAAAGAAGAAGAATCATAATTAAAGGCAATGATGTATCAGCAGAAGAAATGTGGCATTCCAGTCAATGTTACTTTGAAAAAAAAAAAAATAAATAAATAAAAAGAAAAGGGAAGGCATTTCATTGGAAGTTTGAAAAAGAAAGAGAAAAAGATGGCCACTTTGGCTCTGAAAATTCAAAGAAGAAGATGAAATTGTACTGAATTGAAGAAGGTGTGTCTATCACCTCCTTACCTTGACTGACTTCTCAATTTTGAGCTCCATTCCACCCCTTTATTCTTGATAAATTTCACCCATAAGCCACATTACAACCCAAGTAAAGTCCTTGCTGATCAATGATGGATTGAGCTGTCACATGGAGATAAGGATTTATGTAATCTATGGTGAAAAGAGCAGTGAATTCAGAACTAAAAAGCAATGCTTATACTCATGCTTACAGTCCTATTTGAGGGCTATAACTGCTCTTGAGCCGTGTGAAATAGTACAACCCTCTTACTTGCATGTTGCGTGAAAATCCTAGAGAGAGTTGGGTTTGAAATCAACTCATTGGGGTAACATCAAAACTGAATTCTCAAATAGAAGGCAAGCTTTTCATTAATTTTTCTTTTAAAAACTTTTTGACACAAATCGAGTGAATGGTAAAAGAATTACAGCAGAATTTCAGTTTTAAAACTGATGTTTTTTTTAGAATCCTCTTATAACTTGACTGATGCAGGTGTGAATAATCTGATTGGATGAAAGTCTGTTTTAACAGAACTGCATTGATCTTAACTGATTTATTAAAGAAGTTTGTGGGTACCTTCACTGAAAACCCTTAGGAGACTTCACTACTCCACTAGGGATCACCTAGGGGTTTAAAAGGCTTGTTGCATATGCTAAATGCAACTGTGCTCCCTACAAAAGTGGCTTTTCACTTTATTTTTAATTTTGTCTTTGCTCAGGGACTAGCAAAGCTTAGGTTTGGGGGTGTGTTGAGAACTGGAAAATACCATTTTCCACCCCTTAATCTGGGCCTTGATAGACCCTTGAGAGAACTAAATAAGTGTTTTAAGTGTTTGTTTTACAACTAACAATAAAGACAGGCTTAACCTTGAAAGTAGCTTAAAAATGCCAAAAAGATGATGACCCATCTGGATCTGGAGGAAGAAGGAGAAAGGACAACCTCACGACCTGTCAAAATACCTGAACTGAAGAGGCAAAGACTTGGTCTCAACCTAGAAAAGAAGTGTGGAGCAATTCGAATAGAAGAAAGCAGTACAGAGAACTTTTCGTAAGGAATTTGAACTATTCGAAAAGTTTCTGAACTTGTCGAAAAGAAGCTTAACTTTGCGAAAAGAACCGAAAGCTCCAGGTTTAGCTTTTGAAAAGCACTTGAACTCTTCGAAAGGATTTCAGACCTATTCGAAAAGAAGAGAACTCCTAGTGAACAGCATCAGAGCTTTGCGAAATGAACTTCAGAAGGCACAGAACTCTGCGAAAAGTCCCCCAGACTTTGCGAAATGATTTTCTGAAGATTCTTAGCATCTGTAAGGTAATTTAGTAATCTTTTGCACGTGCCCCAATGCAGATACAAACCAAGAACATTCTAGAAGATTCTGATCACAAACCAAAGGCATATTCCACCCCATGTGAACACCCAAAGAAGAAATCACTTGGCGGGAACTTCTAGAAGCTCTAACAGATTTTCAAATTGCATAACAGAATTGATGCTTCTGTCGCCTGATTGGCTGAACCAGATCAAGCAATTCTGATTGGCCAGAACAGATCTGGATCCTTGTGCTTGACTCCTATTGGCTGATATGGATCTAACCAATTTTGATTGGTTGATGCACATCTGAAATGGACTTAGGGAAAACTATAAATAGAAGAACGATTTGTCCAATTTGGGTATCCAGATTTTGAGTTTCATTCCTATTCCCCCATTTCCAAATCAGCTAGCTTGTCTGAAACCCTTGTAATAGCCTAACTTTTACTTGCAATTGAGAGTTGTGAGATACCTCTGTAACTCAAAAGAGAATTGTATTCAAGACTACAAATCTGAGAGTTGTTTAAGCTGTGCTCTGTAATTGTAATGGTGAATTTGAACAGGTTGTTGTAAACCGTACATTCTCAATTGGATTCGTGTTAAGGGTTTCCTCTGATCTCTTTATTGCACTAAACTCCTTTAGATTTACTGTTTTTCATGCAATTTCCCTTGATTCATTAACCCTGTGGGAAGTAGTGTTTGTAACCTAATCTCTCACAGCATTTGTAGTGATATTTCTTGTTCTGAATTAAGGGTTTAGATTAAAGACTATTGGATGGTCTGTGGCCATTGAAGTGGACAGACCATAGCCATAAGCCTAAATCTAATCCTTGAGTTAGATTTTTTTCTCTTACATCTGTGCTTGTAGCCAGATAAAGATTGGATCATCTCTCATTTGATCTGCAGTCATTCTCATTGTGTTTCAAGGACCAAATCAAAGTTAGATATTATTTCTCCATTTTTATAAGTTTACATCAAAATCCCCCCAACTCAGATCTGGATCATTTAGTTTAATTTTTACTTTTATTATTTAGTTTAACTTTTACTTTTATCATTTAGTTAATGTGACAAATTCAACCTCCCATCTTATGTGCTTTATAGATAGGATAAGAAGCCAGATCGGTAGCCCAGATCTGGAGGTTTATCTTGCATTTTAAAATCAATTCCCTGTGGACGATCTTTTACTCACTTATATTTTAAAACTTGCTACAATTGGCCCTGATCTTGCAGGCTAATTGAGGTCTCTCTGTGCTGATATTTTCGTATTCTTTTAGTAAATTCATCCTTTATAAGTCTATTTTCAAAACACAAATAAATCATGCACACTAGACTCAGCAACAAATTGCTCCTCATATCTTTTCTGGGTTGAGACCAGGTCTTTGCCTCTTCAGTTCAGGCATTTTGACAGCTAGTGAGGTTGTCCCTTCTCTTTCTTCCTTTGGATCAACATGGAACAGGTTAAAGGGTGGAGAATGGTATTTTCTAGATCTCAACACACCCCCAAACCTAAGCTTTGCTAGTCCCTGAGCAAAAGATAAAATTAAAAACAGAATAAAAAGCCACTTTTGTAGGGAACACAGTTGCATTTAGCATATGCAACAAGCCTTTTAAACCCCTAGGTGATCCCTAGTGGAGGAGTGAAGTCTCCTGAGGGTTTTCAGTAAAGGTACCCACAAACTTCTCCAATAAATCTGTTAATAACAATGCAGTTCTAAAGCAGACTTTTATCCAGTCAGGTTATTCACACCTGCATAAGTCAAGCTGTAAAAAGATCTTTAAAAAAAATATATTAGTTTAAAACTAAAATTCAGCTGTAATTCCTTTTACCATTCACTCAGTTGGTGTCAAAAAGATTTTATAAGAAAAATTAATGAAAGGCTTGCCTTCTATTTGAAAATTCAATTTTGATGTTACCCCAAATAATTTGATTTCAAACTCAACTCTTACCAGGGTTTTCACTCACCATGAAAATATGAGGGTTGTACTATTTCACACAACTCCAGAGCAGTTACAGTCCTCAAATAGGACTGTAAGCAAGAGCATAGGCATTGCTTTTCAGTTTTGAATCTACTGCTCTTTTCTCCATAGATTACACAAATCCTTATCTCCATGTGACAGCTCAATCCATCATTGATCAGTAAGGACTTTGATTTGGGTGGTACTGTGGCTTATGAGTGAACTTTATCAAGAATAAAGAGGTGGAATGGAGTTCAAAATTGAGAAGTCAGTCAAGGTAAGGAAGTGGGAGACACATCTTCTTTATTTCAGCACAATTTCATCTTCTTCTTTGAATTTTCAGAGCCAAAGTGGCCATCTTTTTCTCTTTCTTTTCTCAAATTCTCAATGACATGACTTTTTCTGACTTTTTTCCTTTTCAAAGCAACATTGACTGGAGTACAACATTTCTTTTATTGATACATCATTGCCTTCAGTTATTTTTCTTCTTCTTTTACCAAACTGTTACCCAACTCTCCTTTCTTCAGCTTCCTTTCCTTTACCTTCTGAATTTTCAGAGTGAGGGTTAGGCTCAGTGAGGTTGATTAGGTTGGTTGATGAGGTTACAAAGAAATCTTGAGTTTATAAGGCTCAACTGGTGTGTATCAAAGGCAGTTTCAAAAGGTGGGGCTTTTTGAAGTTCAAACTGTCCAAAAGGAGGCCTTACATCATGTCTTTAATATCATGATTGCTGTCAAGTTATTTCAATTTGAATATGTGTAACTTCTAGTGATAGTAAGCAGGTTCAAACAGTCCCTAGAGCAGAAAAAATTGCCAATTCATATCTCCAAAGAATACATTTCAGGCCCAAGTCTCACTGGGTGTAGTTTTCTATCAAATTCCTGAGGTATATCATCACTGTTTTCTCTCCTTTTAGGTTTACTAAAACATCAATTTTTATTTTGAAAATTTTCTGACATTCCCTTCATGAAGGTATTGGAATTACACTAAAAATCAGTTTTAAAAGTTTTAACTTCCTCATTTTTTAGGTGTGAAATCACTTTATTTTCAAAAATTCTACTAATGATCAGCTGCATTAATGTTAACTCAATTATTGGCATTTCTGCCACACCCCCAAACCTATGGTGAGCAGGGTCCGCACTGGTCCGAAGTGTATTAGCAAAGAAAAGAAACAAGCAACCAGAAATCATAATGACAAGAAGAAAGAAAAGAAATGCACAATGTATGTACAATGTATTAACCCAAAACCAAAATTTTATATTATAGGCATGTCATAGTTGGTTCAATGGGATCGACGAGTCAGTGAGTCGAATTAGAATCGATGGAGTCTGAGCTCGATTTGGCCTTCTCCTGGATTGTGGCTTGCAGATTGGTGTATCCCTTAGCTTTGATCTTTTTGGTGATGCTAATATACTTTTCAAGTCTAGTAGTCCTTAATTTTTCCTGTTCAAGTTGTGCTTGCAACATGGTAACCTTGTGCTGCTCACTCCTAACCATCTGAAAAGTTTGGCCCAGCAGGTCCTGCATCTTCTCCCTCTCAAATTTCATGAACAACTCCAATTTTCGAATCTGATCTTCATAAGGGGTTCTAATGTAAGCTTGCAGATCAGCTAACCCCTTGAGAACATCACGACAGATATAAGGGTTCTCTTCCATGGACCTTTTGAGAGTGGCAAATCTGGGAATGGGAATGGAATGGTAGGGGACCAAAGGTATCTCAGCTGTGGGAGTGGGAGAAGAGGAGTCCAAAAGAATGACCTGGTCGAGTGGCTTGATCGAGGAGAGGTGAAGGGGACTCAATAAGAACTACCTCAGGTTCTGTTTGGGTAGCATGGTTATCAACAGTAGGTACAGTGGCTAAAGTAGTTGTGTGGGATGTGGAGGCTAAGGTTTGGAGAAGGGCATTGGTCACAGACTGATTGTCTGTGTTGATCTGTCGTTGGGCTTGGATGGATTGGAGAAAGGTAAATATTTTAATTGATTGTGTGTGGGTGTGGTATGCATAGTAGGGCCTGGTAAAACTGAAGTGGATGGTTGAGGTGCAATGGGTGAAATGGTTGTAAAGGGTGAAGTAGCTAAATGAGTGAAATGAGGAGGGTCAGGTATAGGTATAGATTCAAGCCCAATATTCTCTAAAATAGATCCCATCAGTGATGAATAGGCCTCTGTAGTGAATATCTCAGGTTCAGTTTGGGTATGAGTTACTTCAGGTGTATGAATTAAATGAGCAGGTGAACCTGAGAAGCTTTGGAGAAGGGGGGTGCTTTGAGATGGTTCAACAAAATCTGGGGCCATATCTTGGTCATTGTTAGGAGAAATTGGTGGTGTGAGTATGGCTGGAGTAGATGGTGTAGAGGAGGAATCTAGAACGGGGATTATGTTGGTTATGGGAGATGGGATTGCTTGAATTGGTGCAAGAATAGGAGTTGGGCTAGGTGAGGTAGGTAAGATGACAATTTCTTCAAGAAGGTGCACCAAGAGTGGTCACCACAGGAAGGACGACTTGCTCAATGTCATTGTAGGTAAAATAGGTGCACTAAAGAGCTGGTCACCTCCTGCAAAAGCAGGTTCTAGGGTTCTCTTGAGGCGGTGTTACAGTATGGTAGGTTCACTAGCATGGGGGTGTTCATGTATAGTTCACTGCAGGGCGCTCCACTTCCTCCCTCATTCTATTCAACATTGCTTGACTTGTAGTCCAAGCCTTTTTCCCAAAAGCATGAAGAGAAATAACTTCAAATGGTTCTTGCTCATCAATGTCAAATTTGGCTCTTAGTAGGGCTGTGATCAGCCTACCAAATGGTATTCGACTAATTTACGCTCCTTTTTTAATAATTATGGTTCAAATCAACATAGGGGCATTAAAGAATTGCCCCTTAGAAAAATGAAAGAGAGCCTCTAAAATTGGTGTCCTCCTTTCTTGGCTGTGCCCAGTGACATAAAAACATCCCCTCAAAATAGAATCCATTAGCAAAAATTGAGGTGCTAAGTCTCTCCTCATGATGGATTGTCCTAACAACTATGCCTTGGGTTAAAATGAAGCCATTTCTCGAAGAGGTCAGTGACCAATGGACCGAGGATCATATTAAAATGGTATCCCCAAAGTATTCCCAATGTCTTCATAAGTGATAATTAAATCACAACCATCAATGAAAATAACAAGAGTAGGGACATCGGCATCCTTCTCTGTCACTTTTACCAAGTTTTGATACCACAATCTCACCATTCGTGGATAAATTTTTTCTGGAAGAGGGGTTAAGATATTGCTCAGTGAGGCATCCCTAATGTATTTCAAAGATAACTGACATTCAGGGATGTTGTAGAAAAAAGTTTCATCCACGATAAGCTCTGGGATCAGCTTCTGAGCTTTAATGAATGGGTTTGGCAGTACCAAATGCATAGGGAGAGGAGGAAGCTCAGGCTCAGCTGCTGGGATGGGTTCCTCATGTCTAACCTTCTTCCCCTTCTCAATTTAATCTGCTTTATCCATCGAAAGTTTTCTCTTGGCTGAAGCTTTGGTTTTTCCTTTTTTGGACGGTTTGCTAATTTTTTTAGCAGAAGATTTTTGGAACATTTCAGCCAATGATTTTTCAGCTTTCCCCATTCTAAAGCTTTGTATAAAAAACTCCCACAATAAATGCTGACACCAAATCAAACTTTGCAAATGATAAATAGAGGAAATGCACAGAAAAATACCAAAATCTAGGGTTTTGGTTGAACTCTTTGAACGCTTGATGAGATCTACCAGAATCAGAAGCGAAATGTCCCTCTCTTCAAACTTTATTAGTGGAACAAATATGAAACAAATGGGAGCTGAACTTTAAAAGCACACAGAGATGGAACAAAAATGGGTTTTCTGTGAAACAGGTTCAGGGAAGGCTTTCGAATATGAAACCCCTGCTTCGAAAGGGTTTAAATATGCTTAAAACGAGTTTAGCAAAGTATCTTTGAAATTTTCGAAAAGTTCAACATAGTCCTTTTTTATAAGTGAGAATGGCATCAGTACCATTCGAAAAGCACATGGCTTCAGAAACAATATTTCGAAAAGCAAATAGCTTCATAACTAACTATTCGAAAAGCAAATAGCTTCAGAACTAACTATTCAAAAAGCAAATAGCTTCAGAACTAACTATTCGAAAAGCAAATAGCTCTTTTCGATCAGTTAGTTACAGGGCCAGATCCTTTTCGAACAGAAAATTGAACTTTTCGAAATGAATTTTTTTTCTTTGCGAACTCATTTTTTCACATATTATAAACTTCTCGAATTGAGTGTACACAAGACTAAAAACAGAGAGCAAACAACTATGCAAAAATTATCAAACAAGCACTGGTAAAATACATATGTGTTGAGAACTGGAAAATACCATTTTTCACCCCTTAATCTGGGCCTTGATAGACCCTTGAGAGAACTAAATAAGTGTTTTAAGTGTTTGTTTTACAGCTAACAATAAAGGCAGGCTTAACCTTGAAAGTAGCTTAAAAGTGCCAAAAAGATGATGACCCATCTTGATCTGGAGGAAGAAGGAGAAAGGACAACCTCACTGGCTGTCAAAATGCCTAAAATAAAGAGGACAAAGGCCTGGTTTCAACCTGGAAAGAGGTTTGGAGCTATTCGAAAAGAAGAATGCACTACAGAATGCTATTCGTAAAGGTCCCCAATCTTTGCGAAAAGGTCCCCAAGCTCTGCGAAAAGGTCTCCAATCTTTGCGAATAGATCTCCAGAAGTTACAGTTCTTTTCGAAAAGGTCCCCAATCTTTGCGAATAGATCTCCAGAAGTTACAGTACCTTGCGAAAAGTTCTCCAAACTGTGCGAAATGATATCCTGAAGATTCTCAGCATCTGCAAGGGCAATTCAGTAATCTCTGCACGTGCCCCAATGCATTTAAAAGCCCAGGGACATTCTGGAAGATTCTGAGCACGAACCAAAGGCATATTCCACCCCATGTGAACACCCAAAGATGAAATTACTTGGCGGGAACTTCTAGAAGCTCAAACAGATTTTTGAATTACATAACAGAATTGATGCTTCTATCACCTGATTGGCTGAACCAGATCAAGCAGTTCTGATTGGCCAAAATAGATCTGGATCCTTGTGCTCGACTCCTATTGGTTGATACAGATCTATCCAATTCTGATTGGTTGATACACATCTGAGTTGGCTTAGGAAAAACTATAAATAGACGAACCATTTGCCCAATTTGGGTATCCAGATTTTGAGTTTCATTCCTATTCCCCCATTTCCAAACCAGATAGTTTGTCTGAAATCCCTATAATAGCTTCACTTTGACTTACAATTGGGAGCTGTGAGACATTTCTGTAATTCAAAAGAGAGTTGTATTCAAGACTACAAATCTGAGAGCTGTTTAAGCTGTGCTCTGTAATTGTAATGGTGGATTTGAAAAGGTTGCTGTAAACCGTAGATTCTCAATTGGACTCATGTTAAGCGTTCCCTCCAATCTCCTTATTGCATTAGACTCCTTTAGATTTACTGTTTTTCATGCAATTTCCCTTAATTCATTAATCCTGTGAGAATTAGTGTTGGTAACCTAATCTCCCACGGTATTTGTAGTGATGCTTCTTGTTCTAAACTAAGGCTTTGGATTAAAGACTATTAGATGGTTTGTGGCCATTAAAGTGGACAGACCATAGCCATAAGCTTAAACCTAATCCTTAAATTAGATTTATTTCTCTTACATCTGCGCTTGTAGCCAGATGAAGATTGGATCATCTCTCAGTTGAGCTGCAGTCGTTCTCATTAGTTTTCAAGGACCAAATCAAAGTTAGATATTACTTCTCCATTTTTTATATAAGTTTACCTCAAACGTTTCCCCAACTCGGATCTGGATCACTTAGTTTAATCTTTACTTTTATCATTTAGTTAATGTGACAAATTCAACCTCCCATCTTATGTGCTTTGTAGATAAGATCAGAGGCCAGATCTGGTAGCTCAGATCTGAAGGTTTATCTTACATTTTAAATCAATTCCCTGTGGACAATCTCTTACTCACTTACATTTAAAACTTGCTACAATTGGCCTTGATCTTACAGGCTAATTATGTTCTCTCTGTGCTGATATTTTCTTATTCTTTTTAATATTCGGTACAATGCATCATTTGCAAGTATGTTTTCAAAACACAAATAAATCATGCACACTCAGAACAACAACAAGTTTTTGGCGCCGTTGCCGGGGAATAGATTTTGAAATTGGTAGACCTAAGTTTTTCAATTTTGTAGATTTGATTTTCATTTTAATTTTTGCTTTAAAACTGCCCTTTGCATTCCAAGTGCTTGATTAAATGTCTACTACAGTTTTGTATAGAAAACTGTTTCTTCTAAGAGAATTTTTTTATTTTACGAGTTTTTATTCTTTGCCTTCTAGTTATTTGAATAAATCTTTGCGCCACTCTTTTGTCTTTTGTCAAATTTTAGCTTTGAGTTTTCTTTTTATTTTTGTCAATATACTTGAATAAGTCACGCAGCTTTTGAATTTTTGCAGATCTGGAGCAAAATCCAACAAGGAACATCTCTGGACTAAAGTCGAGGCAGATCTGCTTGAGTTTCCATCCTTCTCCTTAGCATTCATTTTCTATTTTAAATTCTTGAGAACCATGATTCTGTGTTTAATGTTTGTTTTGAGTATAATTTCTCTTTGTCTTTTAGGCATTTGATTTTTTTTTTTTTACAAAACCAAATACAAAATAAAAGATGAAAACACAAATAGAAAATCTCCGAGTTGTTTCTCATTATTTTCAACGTAAAATAAGGGCTCTTGTTGGCTGATCCAAAACAAGTAAAAATAAAAAATAGAAAATTATAAAATAAAAATATATATATATATAGATATCTTCGGATGTGTTTTTTCTCCATTTGCATCCACTTTTCCTTTACGGACCTCTTTGAGATCATTTTTTCTTTTTTAGGAATCATGTAGGATAATGAGTAGTGAATCATAATTTTGAATATTCAATGGAATGGACCTTGATTTTATTTTCCTTGAGATTTCTTCATCATAAATGGGTCTCTGTGAACCCCATTTTTTTTAATATGTGCTCCCATGCTTCATTATTCTTTTTTATTCATACACATCATCAACAAAGGGGTCAGTCTTATGAATCTTGCTTTTCACTGTATTCCTGCTAATCATTTTTATAATCACTTAGATTCATAAGTATCTCAGGCTTTTGGGTTTTTTTTCTTTGGGCTTAGGATGTATCATTTGGCATTAGATTTTCTGTTTTAGGAATTTTAGTTTCAAATTCTGTTTTTAGATCGCTGATTTTTTTTCTTTCTTAGGTTAATGTGTCCTTGTTTTACTGATTATTTTTACGTGAGTATAGTTAGTTTCTAACTTTGTTTTCCTATTTTGCATTCACAAATTCTGTTTTTGTATCAACACTTTTCTTTTTCTTTTATAACTTTGTATTCAATCCCTTACCTTGCTTTTACTGTTTCTCTGTTATTAGCATTAGTTTCCTTCCATTTGCTTTGCAGTTCTTTTATTTTTCTGATCATATATTCAGTTTTTAGATTTTATTTTGTAGCAATTCTAGCTTAGTTTTGTTATTTTTCTGTTTTATCAGTAATTTCCTATATTTATATAACATTTTTTTTCCCTTTTCTTGCTCATACATTCAGTGTTATTTTCTTTATTTTCAGCTGCACATAGCTGCAAATTTTTTTCTGCTTAGTTTTCCTTTCTTCTTTTATCCTGTTGCCCCTCGTTTCTCAGTGTCTAGAACATTGAGGACAATGTTCATCTTAGGTTTGGGGGTATGGCAGGTATGCCAATAAAATAAGTTAATGCTTGGTGCAGCTTATGATCAGCAGAATTTTTGAAAATGAAGTAATCTAACACCTATTTTTTTGAAAAATGAGGAACTTAAAACTTTTTAAAATTAATTTCTAGTGTAATTCTAATACTTTCATGAAGTGAATGTCATAAAATTTCCAAAAGAAAATTGATGTTTTAGTAAACCTAAAAAGAGAGAAAGCAGTGATGATATACCTCAGGAATTTGATAGAAAACCACACCGAGTGAGATTTGGACCTAAAATGTATTCTTTGGAGGTATAAATTGGAAATTTTTTCTGTTCTAGGGACTGTTTGAACCTGCTTGTTATCACTAGAAGTTACACATATCCAAGTTAAAATATCTTGACAGCAATCATGATATTAAAGACATGATGTAAGGCCTCCTTTTGGACAGTTTGAACTTCAAAAAGCCCAACCTTTTGAAACTGCCCTTGATACACACCAATTGAGCTTTATAAATCCAAGATTTCTTTGAAACCTCATCAACCTCATTTAGCCTAACCCTCACTCTGAGAATTCAGAAGGTAAAGGAAAGAAAGCTGAAGAAAGGTGAGTTCGGTAACAGTTTGGTAAAAAAAAAATAATTGAAGGCAATGTTGTATCAGCAGCAAAAATGTGGCATTCTAGTCAATGTTGCTTTGAAAAAAAAAAAAAAAAAAAAAAAAGAAAAGGAGAAGGCATTTCATTGGAAGTTTGAAAAAGAAAGAGAAAAAGATGGCCACTTTGGCTCTGAAAATTCAAAGAAGAAGATGAAATTGTGCTAAATTGAAGAAGGTGTGTCTATCACCTCCTTACCTTGACTGACTTCTCAATTTTGAACTCCATTCCACCCCTTTATTCTTGATAAATTTCACCCATAAGCCACATTACAACCCAAGTTAAAGTCCTTACTGATCAAAGATGGATTGAGCTGTCACATGGAGATAAGGATTTGTGTAATCTATGGTGAAAAAAGTAGTAAATTCAGAACTAAAAAGCAATGCCTATGCTCCTGCTTACAATCCTATTTGAGGATCAGAATTGCTCTTGGTGTGTGAAATAGTGCAACCCTCATATTTGCATGGTGAGTGAAAACCACGTGAGAGTTGAGTTTGAAATCAAATTATTTGGGGTAACATCAAATGAATTCTCAAATAGAAGGCAAGCTTTTCATTAATTTTTCTTGTAAAAACTTTTGACACCAATGAGTGAATGGTAAAGGAATTACAAGAATTTTAGTTTTGAACTGATGTTTTCTTGAAAATCTTCTTACAACTTTGGATCGATGCAGTGTGAATAATCTGATTGGATGAAAGTTTGCTTTAACAGAGCGCATTGATCTTAGCGATTTATTGGAGAAGTTTGTGGGTACCTTCACTGAAAACCCTCAGGAGACTTCACTCCTCCACTAGGGATCACCTAGGGGTTTAAAAGGCTTGTTGCATATGCTAAATGCAACTGTGCTCCCTACAAAAATGGCTTTTCATTCAATTTTTAAATTTTGTCTTTGCTCAGGGACTAGCAAAGCTTAGGTTTGGGGGTGTGTTGAGAACTGGAAAATACCATTTTTCACCCCTTAATCTGGGCCTTAATAGACCCTTGAGAGAACTAAATAAGTGTTTTAAGTGTTTGTTTTACAGCTAACAATAAAGGCAGGCTTAACCTTGAAAGTAGCTTAAAAGTGCCAAAAAGATGATGACCCATCTTGATCTGGAGGAAGAAGGAGAAAGGACAACCTCACTGGCTGTCAAAATGCCTAAAATAAAGAGGACAAAGGCCTGGTTTCAACTTGGAAAGAGGTTTGGAGCTATTCGAAAAGAAGAATGCACTACAGAATGCTATTCGTAAAGGTCCCCAATCTTTGCGAAAAGGTCCCCAAGCTCTGCGAAAAGGTCTCTAATCTTTGCGGATAGATCTCCAAAAGTTACAGCTCTTTTCGAAAAGGTCCCCAATCTTTGAGAATAGATCTCCAAAAGTTACAGTTCTTTTCAAAAAGGTCTCCAATCTGTACGAAAAGAGCTTCAGAAGTCACAGTATCTTGCGAAAAGTTCTCCAAACTGTACGAAATGATATCCTAAAGATTCTCAGCATCTGCAAGGGCAATTCAATAATCTTTCCACGTGCCCCAATGCATTTAAAAGCCCAGGGACATTCTGGAAGATTCTGAGCACGAACCAAAGGCATATTCCACCCTATGTGAACACCCAAAGATGAAATTACTTGGCGGGAACTTCTAGAAGCTCAAACAGATTTTTGAATTACATAACAGAATTGATGCTTCTATCACCTGATTAACGAACGAGATCAAGCGTTACGATTGGCAAAATAGATCCGGACCCTTGTGCTCGACTCTATTGGTTGATACAGATCTATCCAATTACGATTGGTTGATACACATCCGAGTGCAGGGAAAACTATAAATAGACGAACCATTTGCCCAATTTGGGTATCCAGATTTTGAGTTTCATTCCTATTCCCCCATTTCCAAACCAGATAGTTTGTTTGAAATCCCTGTAATAGCTTCACTTTGACTTGCAATTGGGATCTGTGAGACATTTCTGTAATTCAAAAGAGAGTTGTATTCAAGACTACAAATCTGAGAGCTGTTTAAGCTGTGCTCTGTAATTGTAATGGTGGATTTGAAAAGGTTGCTGTAAACCGTAGATTCTCAATTGGACTCATGTTAAGGGTTCCGTCTGATCTCCTTATTGCATTAGACTCCTTTAGATTTACTGTTTTTCATGCAATTTCCTTTGATTCATTAATCCTGTGAGAATTAGTGTTGGTAACCTAATCTCTCACGGTATTTGTAGTGATGCTTCTTGTTCTAAACTAAGGCTTTGGATTAAAGACTATTGGATGGTTTGTGGCCATTAAAGTGGACAGACCATAGCCATAAGCTTAAACCTAATCCTTAAATTAGATTTATTTCTCTTACATCTGCGCTTGTAGCCAGATGAAGATTGGATCATCTCGGTTGAGTCAGTCGTTCTCATTAGTTTTCAAGGACCAAATCAAAGTTAGATATTACTTCTCCATTTTTTATATAAGTTTACCTCAAACGTTTCCCCAACTCGGATCTGGATCACTTAGTTTAATCTTTACTTTTATCATTTAGTTAATGTGACAAATTCAACCTCCCATCTTATGTGCTTTGTAGATAAGATCAGAGGCCAGATCTGGTAGCTCAGATCTGAAGGTTTATCTTACATTTTAAATCAATTCCCTGTGGACGATCTCTTACTCACTTACATTTAAAACTTGCTACAATTGGCCCTGATCTTGCAGGCTAATTATGTTCTCTCTGTGCAGATATTTTCTTATTTTTTTTAATATTCGGTACAATGCATCATTTGCAAGTATGTTTTCAAAACAAAAATAAATCATGCACACTCAGAACAACAACAATATGATACAGTTGTTTATCATCAGATATGTGGAGGTTCTTGGTGATAGATGGTCAGCACAGGCTCCAGAGTATTTTCAATGTATGGTTTGAGCCTCTGACCATTTACTTTCAAGATTCTCCCATCACTTGGGTCTAAAATTTCAACAGCCTCAGAAGGTGATGCATGAATGACAGTATATGGCCCTTCCCATCTGGATCTCAGCTTTCCAGGAAAAAACTTAAGTTTTGAATTAAATAGCCATACCTTAGAGCCAGCTATGAACTCTCTTCTCAGCAGATTTTTGTCATAGAAAGCTTTAACTTTTTCTTTGTAAGATCTTGCATTGGTGTATGCATCCATTCTCAGCTCCTCCAACTCAGCAAGCTGCAGTTTCCTGTGATTACCAGCAGTAGTAAGATCCATGTTCAAGGTTTTAATAGCCCAAAAGGCTTTATATTCTAACTCCACTGGTAAATGGCATGCTTTGCCATAGACCAATCTGAATGGGGACATGCCAATTGGGGTTTTATAGGCTGTCCTATATGCCCACAATGCATCATTCAGCTTAAAGGACCAATCCTTTCTGTCCTTCTTCACAGTCTTTTCCAGTATATGTTTGATTTCTCTATTGGAAATATCCACTTGTCCACTGGTCTATGAATGGTATGGAGTAGCTACTCTATGTGTCACAGAGTACTTTTTCAATAAAGCTTCAAAATGCTTATTACAAAAATGGCTTCCCCCATCACTGATAATAGCTCTAGGGGAACCAAACCTGGAAAAAATGTTGTCTTTTAAAAATTTCAAGACAACTCTATGATCATTGGTTTTAGTGGCTGAGGCTTCAACCCATTTGGAAACATAATCCACAGCTACTAAGATAAAATTACAACCATTGGAAGGAGGAAAGGGACCCATGAAGTCTATCCCCCAAATATCAAACAATTCAACTACCAAAATGGGCTATAAATGCATTGAGTTTCTCTTGAAAATGTTGCCCAATCTCTGACAGTTCTGACAAGACTTACAGTGCTGCAGTGCATCTTTGAAAAGTGTAGGCCAATAAAATTCGCACTGCAAAACCTTTGTAGCAGTTTTGTTTCCACTAAAATGACCTCCACAGGCCTATTCATGACACATAGAAAGTATGCTATGAAAGTCTTCTTCAGGGACACATCTTATTATTTGGTCTGCACAAATCTTGAACATATAAGGATCCTCCCAAATAAAATGTTTAACCTTTGAGAAGAAAAGATCTTTATCCATTTTATTCCAATGTTGAGGAGTTCTTCCAGTAGCCAAAAAGTTGACTAAGTTTGCAAACCAAGGGGTGTGTATACTGATAGCAAAAAGTTGCTCATCAGAGAAAGATTCATTGATAGGCAGCCTATCAATCTCAGCAGTTAAAATTCTAGACAGGTGATCAGCCACCACATTCTCCACACCCTTTTTATCTTTGATCTGTAAATCAAACTCCTGTAATAGGAGGATCCACCTGATTAATCTTGGTTTGGTATCCTTCTTAGACAGAAGGTATTTTAGGGCTGAGTGGTCAGTGAACACCACTATTTGTGAACCCAAAACATATGACCTGAATTTCTCTAAAGTAAAAACAATTGCCAGCAACTCCTTCTCAGTTATTGTGTAATTGAGCTGTGCATCAATCATTGATCTACTGGCATAAGCTATGACATGAGGCAGCTTATCTTTTCTCCGTCCAAGAACAGCTCCCAAAGCATAATCTGATGCATCACACATCAGTTCAAAAGGCAGTGAATAATCTGGAGACTGTAATATTGGAGCTGAAATCAAACAGTTTTTTAAGAATTCAAATGCCTTCAAGCATTCATTGTTGAAAACAAAAGGGACATCTTGGCGCAATAACTGACAAAGAGGCTTGGATATTTTACTGAAGTCCTTAATGAACCTTCTGTAGAATCCAGCATGTCCCAGAAAACTTCTGATCTGTTTAACAGTTTTGGGAGGTGACAAATATTCAATTAAATCAATTTTTGCTCTTTCCACCTCAATGCCCATGTGGGAGACAACATGGCCAAGGACAATGCCTTGGGTGACCATGAAATGGCTCTTCTCCCAGCTCAAAATTAGATTGGTTTCTTCACATCTCTGTAACACCAATTTGAGATGATGTAAACACTGGGCAAAACTGTCTCCATAGATTGAAAAATCATCCATAAAAATCTCCATAAATTGGTCAATCATATCAGAGAAAATGGAGTGCATGCATCTTTGAAAGGTAGTAGGAGCATTACAAAGACCAAAAGGCATTCTCCTATAGGCAAAAGTGCCAAAAGGGCAAGTGAATGTGGTCTTTTCCTGATCTTGTGGATACACAGGAATCTGGTTGTAACCAGAGTAACCATCAAGAAAGAGTAATAAGCTTTTCCTGCTAGCTTATCTAAAATTTGATTAATGAAGGGAAGAGGGAAATGGTCTTTTCTGGTCATTGTGTTTAGTTTTCTGTAATCAATATAGACCCTCCAACCAGTTATTTGTCTGGTTGACATAAGCTCACCAGAATCTGAGGTTACAATAGTGATCCCAGATTTCTTAGGTACCACCTGTGTAGGTGCCACCCAAGCTGAATCTGAAATGGGGTAAATGACCCCTGCATCCAACAGCTTAACAACCTCTTTCAGGGCCACTTCTTGCATATGAGGATTCAGCCTCCTTTGCATTTCCCTAGAAGGCTTTGCATCTTCTTCCAAATGAATTTTATGCATGCAAATAGCTGGACTGATTTCTCCCAAATCAGCAATAGTCCAGCCAATTGCTTTCTTATGCTGTTTTAATACAATCAACAGCTCTTCCTCCTGCTCCTCAGTGAGGGAGGAAAAAATAATCACAGGCAATGTTTTATGGTCTCCTAAAAACACATATTTCAAATTTTCTGGCAACTCCTTTAGCTCTACATTAGGTGAGCTGAGAAAAGAAGGTAACAAAGGTACCTTGGCTGTTTGTGGAAGGGGAAGAATAGCAGGTTTCCATGAAGAGAACCTTACTGATTGATCATGAGTTCCTTGCACAGCATTTACTTTCTCAGTCTTTGAGGTACAAAATGTTTCTTCCTTAGCATTCCCCCAAGCATCTTTAAAATCTGTGGTTAAATCTTCACACTGCAGAAACTGTGGTAGAGTCTCTTCCACCAGTTCATCCAATAGATCAACAAGAAAACATTCCTCAGAACTGAATTGAGGCTGTGTGACTGCATTATAAACATTTAATTTCACCTTCATATTTCCAAAAGTGACTTCCATAATACCAGACCTGCATTGAATGCAAGCATTGGCTGTAGCCAGGAATGACCTCCCCAAAATGACAGGGATGGAAGTTTTGCTTTTTGTAGGTTCCATGTCCAATACCAGAAAATCAACAGGGTAGAAAAACTTATCTACTCCTACCAATAAATCCTCAATCATCCCAACTGGCTTTCTTTCAGATATGTCTGCTAGTTGTAACACCACATGAGTGGGTTTTAACTCTCCCAAACTTAGTTTCTCATATACAGAATATGGAAGCAGGTTGACACTAGCACCCAAATCTAATAAAGCATTTCCAATGGTATGTTCCCCAATAATGCAAGGGATTGTGGGGATTCTAGGATCTTGAAGTTTAGGAGGTGTGGTAATGGACAACACCTGATTAACTATTTCCACAGCAAAGACCTTCTTGGATAAATGTATCCTAGACTGTCTTTTGTGAGTGCAAATATCTTTCAGAAATTTTGCATATGCTGGAATTTGTTTGATTGCATCAAGTAGAGGTAGATTTATCTTGACTTGCTTGAAAGTCTCCATCATTTCATCTATTTTTGTGTTCCCTTTATCAAAAGGGGAAGCAGATTTCATGGCATGAGGAAATGATAAATGCGGAACTAGTCCTTCATCTACAGCTTTAGAAACATCATTTGAATATTTTTTATTTTTCTGTTTTTCATTTTTTTGATTTTTCTGAGGTACATCAGCACCCCCAATGCTAACATCATGCTGCTCCTGCTACATATCTCTATCATTTTCCTTAATTTTTTCTTCTTCTTTGTCAGTACCCACTTTGTTATTTACAATTCTTCCACTTCTCAAAGTTGTGACAGTTTTTACTTCTTCATGTGAAACAGAAGCCTCTCCAACCATGAACTATCCTTTGGGATTGTTCAAAGGTTGGCTGGGTAACCTTCCTTCCTCTCTTTTGGCCAAAGTATTTGAAAGTTGACCTAATGTTTCTTCAATCTTCTTTATGCTCTGATTGTGAAAGTTCACAGTCTGTGTTAAAGACCCTAAATTCTGGAGTGAATTTAGAACTTGATCTTCAAAAGAAGGGAATTTGGAAGGGGCTTGAACTGGAGCAGATTGCTGTACAGGTTGTTGTGGAATGGGCTGCTGAAAAGTTGTCTTGGTATAAAAATTCTGCTGATAAGGCTGAGCAGTTTTGAAAGGTACTTGGTTCTTTGATTGTTGCTGCTGTTGCGATTGATAATTGCCCTAGCTCCACCTAAAATTGGGGTGCCCTCTCCATGCATTTTCATTTGACTGCATTTGTCCAAATGATTGGGCAGCATGAGCTTGTTCCACCACTAGATCTGGGAACTGTGGTGCAGCAGGACATTGATCATATGAAAGAGTAGGGGACTGGCATATCAGACATGCCTCCTCTACTCTTGCAACCATTGGATTTTTAAGTGAGTCGATCAATCTATCAAACTTTGTGGTTAAATTATCCATCTTCCTTTCTAACTCATTCACCTCATAAATCTTTCCTTTGGTGGTTTGTTGAGTGTTCAATCTAGCAGGATTCTCAATATCTCTTGACAAAGATTCCTGTTGAGTTGAATTTTCACCAATTACTTCAAATAAGTCCCAAACCTCCTCAACTGTTTTTTGCAAATAGGTACCTCCACAGGAAGCATCTACCATATTCTTGCCCTTTTGATCAATTTCTTGATAGAATCTTTGAACAAGCTGCCATCGGGGAATTTGATGATGAGAACATTGCCTTAGAAGTTCCTTAAATCTTTCCCATGCTTCATGGAAAGTTTCAGTTGAGTTTTGTGCGAAGGAAATAATACTTTGTCTCAATTGGCTTGTTTTAGACATAGGGAAGTATTTGGCTAAAAATTGACACTGCAAATCATTCCAAGAAGTGATACTATTTGGTGCTAAAATAGACAACCATGCTCTAGCTTTGTCCTTTAATGAAAAAGGAAAGAGCCTAAGCTTGCTTGCTTCTGGACCAAGTCCAACTATTTTGATTGTGGTGCAAAGAGACAAGAATTCATCCACATGTTTGTATGGATCTTCCTTACTCAACCCATGGAAGGAAGGAAGCATTTGGATAGTTGATGATTTGATCTCATAATTTCCTTCAACAGTAGGAAATTGAATGCAAAATGGAGAATTATAGGTACCAGGTGCAAAATAATCCCTCAAAAGTCGAGGTTCTTCACCCATAGTAGCTATTTCAGTAGATGTTGAGAACTGAAAAATACCATTTTTCACCCTTTAACTTGAGTCTTGATAGACCTTTGAGAGAACTAAATAAGTGTTTTAAGTGCTTGTGTTGCAGCTAACAAGAGGCAAAGACCTGGTCTCAACCCAGAGAAGAAGTGTGGAGCAATTCGAACAGAAAAATGTACTACAGAGTACTTTTCGCAAAGAACCTGAACTGTTCGCAAAGAACCTGAAACTCTGCGAAAAGAACAAAAACTCTAGGCTTAAGCTTTCGAAGACCATCTGAACTCTTCGAAGAGATGATTCACCTTTTCGAAATGAAGAAAACTCAATTCGAACAGAACCAGAACCTTGCGAAAAGAGCTTCAGGAGTTACAACACCTTGCGAAAAGCCCCCTAAACTTTGCGAAAAGGTATTCTGGAGGTTCTCAGCTTTTGCAAGGGCAATTTAGTAATCTATTTCACGCGTCCTAATGCATTTAAAAACTTAGGGACATTTCAGAGGATTCTAAGCATGAAGCGAAGGCATATTCCACCCCACGTGAGCACCCAGAGATGAAATAACTTAGCGGGAACTTCTAGAAACTCTAACAGATTTTCAAAATGCATAACAGAATTGATGCCTTTTTCACCTGATTGGCTGAACCAGATCGAGGAATTCTGATTGGCCAGAACATATCTGGATCCTCGTGCTCGACCACCATTGGTCAATACAGATCTGAGCACCTCTGATTGGTCGATACACATCTGAGCTGGACTTGGGGAAAACTATAAATAGACGAGCCATTTGCCCAATTTGGGCATCCAGATTTTGAGTTTCATTCCTATTCCCCCATTTCCAAACCAGCTAGTTTGTCTGAAATCCCTGTAATAGCTTCACTTTGACTTGCAATTGGGAGCTGTGAGACATTTCTGTAATTCAAAAGAGAGTTGTATTCAAGACCACAAATCTGAGAGCTGTTTAAGCTGTGCTCTGTAATTGTAATGGTGGATTTGAAAAGGTTGCTGTAAACCATATATTCTCAATTGGACTCATGTTAAGGGTTCCCTCTAATCTCCTTATTGCATTAGACTCCTTTAGATTTCTATTTTTCATGCAATTTCCCTTGATTCATTAATCCTGTGAGAATTAGTGTTGGTAACCTAATCTCTCACGGCATTTGTAGTGATGCTTCTTGTTCTAAACTAAGGCTTTGGATTAAAGACTATTGGATGGTTTGTGGCCATTAAAGTGGACAGATCATAGCCATAAGCTTAAACCTAATCCTTAAATTAGATTTATTTCTCTTACATCTGTGCTTGTAGCCAGATGAAGATTGGATCATCTCTCAGTTGAGCTACAGTCGTTCTCATTAGTTTTCAAGGACCAAATCAAAGTTAGATATTACTTCTCCATTTTTTATATAAGTTTACCTCAAACGTTTCCCCAACTCGGATCTGGATCACTTAGTTTAATTTTTACTTTTATCATTTAGTTAATGTGACAAATTCAACCTCCCATCTTATGTGCTTTCTAGATAGGATAAGAGGCCAGATCTGGTAGCTCAGATCTGGAGGTTTATCTTGCATTTTAGACAAATTCTCTGTGGACGATCTTTCACTCACTTACATTTAAAACTTGCTACAATTGGTACGATCTTGCGGCTAATTCACTTCTACATGATATTTCTTTATTTTTTTAGATTGTAATTTAGCAAGAGTAAACCTGCTTTCAAAACACACATAAATCAAGCACACTAAGAACAAACAACAAGTTTTTGGCGCCGTGGCCGGTGAATTTGTTGTAAACTAAGTAGACTTAAGGTTTCACTTTTATTTTTATAACAGTACTAAACTATTCTATTGTGTATTCCTGTGCAGTTATTCATGCCCAATTCTTGAAGAAGGGAAACTACTTATAAAGAAATTACGAAGGTTTCTTGTGAATAATCAGATTTTTGTTACGAGTTGTATGTTTGGTAGGAGGACTCCAGATAGTCCCACTAAATTTAGAAGTTGAAAGGCTACTACTGAACCAAACAAACAACACGAGTTCTCTACTATGGGAGAAGAACCTCGACTTTTGAGGGATTACTTTGCACTGGTGCTTATAATTCTCCTTTTGCATTCAATTTCCCTCTGAAGGAAAATTATGAGATCAAATCATCAACTATCCAAATGCTTCCTTCCTTCCATGGGTTGAGTAAGGAAGATCCATACAAACATGTGGATGAATTCTTGGCTCTTTGCACCACATTCAACATAGCTGGACTTGGTCCAGAAGCAACCAAGCTTAGGCTCTTTCCTTTTTCATTAAAGGATAAAGCTAGAGCATGGTTATCTATGTTAGCACCAAATAGTATCACTTCTTGGAATGATATGCAGTGTCAATATTTAGCCAAATATTTCCCAATGTCTAAAACAAGCCAATTGAGACAAAGTATCATTTCTTTCTCACAAAACTCAACTGAAACTTTCCATGAAGCATGGGAACGATTTAAGGAACTTTTAAGGCAATGTCCTCATCATCAAATTCCCAGATGGCAGCTGGTTCAAAGCTTCTATCAAGAAATTGATCAAAAAGGCAAAAATATGGTGGATGCCTCCTGTGGAGGCACTTACTTGCAAAAAACAGTTGAGGAGGTTTGGGACTTATTTGAAGTAATTGGTGAAAACTCAACTCAACAGGAATCTCTGTCAAGAGAAATTGAAAATCCTGCTAGGTTGAACAATCAGCAACCCACCAAAGGGAAGATTTATGAGGTGAATGAGTTGGAAAGGAAGATGAACAATTTAACCACAAACTTTGATAGGTTGATGGACTCACTTAAAAATCCAAATGTTGCAAGAGTAGAGGAGGCATGTCTGATATGCCAGCCCCCTACTCATTCAATTGACCAATGCCCTGCTGCGCCACAGTTCCCAGATTTAATGGTGGAACAAGCTCATGCTGCTCAATCATTTGGACAGATGCAGTCAAATGAATATCCATGGAGAGGGCACCCCAATTTAAGATGGAACTAAGGGAATTATCAATCCCCCAAATGACAACAACCAAAGAACCAAATGCCTTTCAAAAGCACATATCGGTAATTTTATATAAACCAAATTTTCACCCATTCCACAACAACCACGCTCGATTCAAACCTCCGGTCCCTTTCTTTTGAAGATCAAGTCCTAAATTCACTCCAGAATTTAGGATCTTTAACTCAGACTATGAATTTTCACAGCCAGAGCATAAAGAGGATTGAAGAAACATTGGGACAGCTTTCAAATACTTTGGCAAAAAGAGAGGAAGGAAAGTTACCCAGCCAACCTTTGAACAATCCCCAAGGACAGTTCATGGTTGGAGAAGCTTCTAATTTACATGAAGAAGTAAAAACTGTTACCACTTTGAGAAGTGAAAGAATCATAGATAACAAAGTGGGCACTGAAGAAGAAAAAAATGAGGAAAATGATAAAGATATGCAGTAAGAGCAGCATAGTGATAGCAGTGGGGGTACTGATAGATCTCAGAAAAATAAAAAAAAATGAAAAACAAAAAATCCAAAAAGTTTATGAAAATGTTCCAAATCTGTAGATGAAGGACTAGTTCCTCATTTACCATTTCCTCATGAAATGAAATCTGTATCCCCTTTTGATAAAGGGAACACAAAAATAGATGAAATGATAGAGACTTTCAAGCAAGTCAAGATAAATCTACCTTTGCTTGAGGCAATCAAACAAATTCCAGCATATGTAAAATTTTTGAAAGATGTTTGCACTCACAAAAGACAGTCTAGGATACAGTTGTCCAAGAAGGTCTTTGCTGTGGAAAGAGTTAATCAGGTGTTATCCATTGCCACACCTCCTAAACTTCAAGATCCTGGAATCCCTACAATCCCTTGCATTATTGGGGAACATACCATTGAAAAGGCTTTATTAGATCTGGGTGCTAGTGTCAACCTACTTCCATATTCTGTATATGAGAAACTAGGTTTGGGAGAATTAAAACCCACTCATGTGGTGTTACAACTAGCGCAGATCGAAAGGAAGTGGGGATGATTGAAGATGTATTGGTGGGAGTAGATAAATTTTCTATCCTGATTTTCTAGTTTTGGACATGGAACCAACCAAAAATAAAACTTCCATCCTCATTTTGGGAAGACCATTCACAGCTCTGACAAATGCTTGCATTCAATGCAGGTCTGGAATTATGGAAGTCTCTTTTGGAAACATGAAGGTAAAATTAAATGTTTATAATGCAGTCACACAGCCTCAATTCAGTTTTGATGAATGTTTTCATGTTGATTTATTGGATGAACTGGTAGAAGGGACTTTTGAACAGTTTCTGCAGTGTGAAGAGTTCACCACAAATGTTGAAGATGCTTGGGGAAATTCTGAAGAAGAAACAGTTTGTATCTCAAATTCTGAGGAAATAATGTTGTGCAAGGAACTCATAATCAATCAGCAAGTTTCTCTTCTTGGAAACCTGCTACTCTTCCCCTTCCACAAACAGCTAAGGTACCTTTGTTACCATCTTTCTCGACCGATTTAGAACTAAACAAGCTCTTGAAATTTGAAATATGTGTTTTTAGGAAATCATAAATCATTGCCTGCAATAATTTCTTCCTCCCTCACAAAGGAGCAAGTGGAAGAGCTGTTGGTTGTTTTGAAAGAACATAGAAGGGCAATTGGCTGGACTATTGCTGATTTGGGAGGAATTAGTCCAGCTGTTTGCATGCACAAAATCCATTTGGAAGAAGATGCAAAGCCTTCTAGGGAAATGCAAAGGAGGCTGAACCCTCATATGCAAGAAGTGGTCATGAAAGAGGTTGTTAAGTTCTTTGGATCTTTGGGGTCATTTACCCCATTTGATTCGACAGGTGGCACCTACGAAATCTGGGAAACTGTTGTAACCTCAGTTAGGTGAGCTTATGTTAGACAAACAATGGGTGGAGGTTTGTATTGATTACAATTAAATGCAATGACCGAAAGACCATTTCCCCTCCATTCATTGATCGATTTTAGATAAGCTAGCGGGAAAAACTTATTTTCTTGATGGTTACTACAGGTAAAAGACCACATTCACTTGCCCTTTTGGCACTTTTGCCTATAGGAGAATGCCTTTTGGTCTTTGTAATGCATGTATTCCATTTTTTCATTTCATGGTCACCCAAGGCATTGTCCTTGGCCATGTTGTTTCTCACAAGGGCATTGAGGTGGACAGAGCAAAAATTGATTTAATTGCACATTTACCACCTCCCAAAATTGTTAAACAAATCAGAAGTTTTCTGAGACATGCTGGATTTTACAGAAGGTTCATCAAGGACTTCAGTAAAATAACCAAACCTCTTTGTCATTTGCTGTGTCAAGATGTCCCTTTTGTTTTCAATAATGAATGCATGAAGGCTTTTGAATTCCTAAAAAACTGGTTGATTTCAGCTCCAATATTGCAGTCTCCAGATTATTCATTACCTTTTGAACTAATGTGGGATGCATCAGATTATGCTTTGGGAGCTGTCCTTGGACAGAGAAAAGAAAAGCTGCCTCATGTCATAGCTTATGCCAGTAGATCAATGATTGATGGACAACTTAATTACACAAGAACTGAGAAGGAGCTGCTGGCAATTATTTTTACTTTAGAAAGATTCAGGTCATATGTCTTGGGTTCACAAATAGTGGTGTTCACTAACCACTCTGCTTTGAAATACCTTTTGTCTAAGAAGGACACCAAACCAAGATTAATCAGGTGAATTCTCCTATTACAGAAATTTGATTTACAGATAAAAGATAAAAAGGGGGTAGAGAATGTGATGGCTGATCACCTGTCTAGAATTTTAACTGCTGAGATTGATAGGCTGCCTATCAATGAATCTTTCCCTGATGAGCAACTTTTTGCCATTAGTGTACACACTCCTTGGTTTGCAAACAAAGTCAACTTTTTGGCTACTGGAAGAATTCCTCAACATTGGAATAAAATGGATAAAGATCTTTTCTTCGCAAAGGTTAAACATTTCATCTGGGAAGATCCTCATCTGTTTAAGAGTTGTGCAGACCAAATAATAAGAAAATGTGTCCCTGACCAAGAATTTCATAGAATACTTTCTATGTGTCATGAACAGGCTTGTGGAGGTCATTTTAGTGGAAACAAAACTGCTGCAAAGGTTTTGCAGTGTGGATTTTATTGGCCTACACTTTTCAAAGATGCTCTGCAGCATTGTAAGTCTTGCCAAAACTGTCAAAAATTGGGCAGCATTTCCAAGAGAAACTCAATGCCTTTACAGCCTATTTTGGTAGTTGAGTTGTTTGATGTTTGGGGGATAGACTTCATGGGTCCCTTTCCTCCTTCCAATGGGTATAATTTCATTTTAGTAGCTGTGGATTATGTATCCAAATGGATTGAAGCCACAGCCACTAAAACAAATGATCACAAAGTGGTTCTTAAAATTTTAAAGGATCACATTTTTCCAGGTTTGGTTTTCCCAGAGCCATTATCAGTGATGGGGAAGCCATTTTTGTAATAAATATTTTGAAACTTTATTAAAAAAATACTCTGTGACTCATAGAGTAGCCACTCCATATCATCCACAAACTAGTGGACAAGTGGAGATTTCCAATAGAGAAATCAAACATATTTCGAAAAAGACTGTGAAGAAGGATAGAAAGGATTGGTCCTTTAAGCTGAATGATGCATTATGGGCATACAGGACAGCCTATAAAACCCCAATTGGTATGTCCCCATTCAGGATGGTCTATGGCAAAGCATGTCATTTACCAGCAGAGTTAGAATACAAAGCTTTTTGGGCCATTAAAACATTGAACATGGATCTAACTACTGCTGGTAATCACAGGAAACTGCAACTCGTTGAGTTGGAGGAGCTGAGAATGGATGCATACACAAATTCAAGATTGTACAAAGGGAAAGTCAAAACTTTCCATGATAAAAATATATTGAGAAAAGAGTTCACACCTGGCTCTAAGGTATGGTTATTTAACTCAAAACTCATGTTTTTCCCAGGAAAGCTGAGATCCAGATGGGAAGGGCCATACACTGTCATTCAGACAGCCCCTTCGGGAGCTGTTGACATCCTTGATCCAAGTAATGGAAGAATCCTAAAAGTAAATGGTCAGAGGCTCAAACCATGCATTGAAAATACCCAGGAGCCTGTGCTGCCCATCTGTCATCACGAACCTCCAAAAATCTGATGGTAGATAACTGTACATTATGTTTTTATTTCATAGTTTTTGCTTAGTTTCTTTGTTTCTATTTTTATTCCTGATTTATCTCTTTTCGCATGGTTTAAATATGCTCCAAGATAATTCGCAAAGTAATAATTCTCTTTTCGCAAAGTTCAATTTACTTTTCGCATAGACTCTGGATTGGTAACGAACTGCTCGAAAGCAAGGATTTGCTTTTCGAAGAGTTCGTTCTGAAGCTTGTTCTTTTCGAAAAGATGTTTCTGAAGCGATTAACTTTTCGAATGGTACTAATGCCATTCGCAGTTGTAAAAAGGTCTATTTTGGAACTTTTCGAAAACTTATAAAGAACTTTGCGAAATTAACTCTGAGTATATTTAAACCCTTTCGGAGTAGGGGTTTCATATTCGAAAGCTTTCTGAAGAGCGACCTGTTTCACGGAAACCCTATTTCGTTCTTTCCTTGCGCAATTTGAGAAGCTTGCTACATTTTTCTTCACCTTTGTTCGATCATTTGAGTTTTCAAAGAAGGATTTTAGCTTCTAATCTGGGGGATTTCTGCAAGCAAACAACTCGTTCAATTAAAAACCCTAGATCTCGGTATTTCTCTGCACATTCTCTCTGTTTATGATTTGAAAATTTTCAATTTGTGTCAGCATCTGTTGTGGGCATTTTCATACATCAATTTCGAATGGGAAAAGCAGAGAAATCATTGGCTGCCATGTTCCCAAAATCCTCTGCTAAGAAAGTTAGCAAACCTACCCCCAAGGGAAAAGCCAAAACTTCAGCCAAAAGAAAACTATCTATGGATAAAGCGGATAGGGTGGAGAAAGGGAAGAAAGTGAGACATGAGGAACCCATCTCTACTGCTGCTAGTCCTGAGCCTGAGCTTCCCCCTCTGCCTATATATTTGGTACTGCTAAATCCATTCATTGAAGCTCAGAAGTTAATTCCTGAGCTGATTGTGGACGAAACTTTTTTCGTCAACAAACCGGAGTGCCTGTTATCTTTAAGATACATAAGGGAAGCCGCACTAAGCAATATCCTTACCCCTTTGCCAGAGAAAATTTACCCACGAATGGTGAAGTTATGGTACCAAAACCTAATCAAGGTCACTGAAAGAGATGGTGATGTCCCTACCTTGGTTATCTTTATTGATGATTGCGATCTTACGGTCACATTTGAAGACATAGGGAATGCTTTGTGGATACCCTTCCAATTTGATCCTGCTGGGCCATTGGCTGCTCCAGAAATAGCCTCCTTTAGAGAAATGGCTGCACATTTGACCCAAGGAATTGTGGGCACTGGATAGTCCATCATGAGGAGAGACCTAGCCCCCCAATTTCTATTGATGGACTCCATTTTGAGGGGAAGTTTTTATGTTACCGGGCACAGCCAAGAGAGGAGAAGACCAATTCTAGAGGCTCTTTTTTATTTTTCTAAGGGGCAGTTTTTCAATGCTCCGATGTTAATTTTTGAAGCCATGGCTGATATTAGTGCCAAGTTGAAAAAGGAGCAGAAATTAGCTGGCCTCCCATTTGGTAGATTGATCACAGCCCTCCTCAGAGCCAAGTTTGACATTGATAATGAGGAGCCATTCGAAGTCATTGCTCCTCACAATTTTGGGAAAAAGGCTTGGACTACAAGCCAAGCCATGCTGAGAAGAATGAGAGAGGAAGGTGAACCTGCACCTGCACCTGCAGCTGGTAATGAACCTGCACCTGAACCTGCCCCTGCAGTTCCCTTAGAACCAGTTTTGGCAGAACCTGTGGTGACCAGCTCTTTAGCTGCACCACTTCTCGAAGCAGCTCTGCCAGACCCTGTGGTGACCAGCTCTTTAGCTGCACCCATTGTTGAAGAAACTTTCCTTCCCATGGTGACCAGCTCTTCTGCTGCACCAATTTTTGAGGAAGTTGGCCTTTCACCCTCCTCCCCTATTCCAGCCCCTGCCACTTCACCTATCCCAGCTGTCCCATCTCCCATACCCTCCATTATTCCAATTATAGATTCCCCCTCTACACCAACCACTCCAACCATACTCACACCACCAATTTCTCCTACCAATGCCCATGTTTTAGCTACAGATTTTATTGCCCCATCTCCCTGCACTCCTCTACTCCAAAGCCCCTCAAATTCACCTGCTCATTCAGCCCACACACCTGAAGTATCCTATACACCTGAACTTGAGCCTTTCACTACAGAGGCTTATTCTTCCTTAATGGGATCTATTTTTGAAACCATGGGACTTGAACCTACCCCTATACCTGACCCTCATCATTTCACCCATTTACCTACTTCCCCCTTTACAGCCATTGCACCTCCACCCTCCACTTCAGTTGTACCAGTCCCTGCTATGCCCACCTCTCCCCCACTTGCCTCTATTACCAAAATACTTGCGTACCTCCAATTCATCCAACCCCAACTCCAAATCAACACCGAAAACCAGTCTATGACCAATGACCTACTCCAAACCATAGCCTCCACATCACACACAACCACCATTACCCCTTTACCTACTGTTGATTCCCATGCTACCCAAACTGAACCAGAGGTAGTATTGGTTGATCTGCCCACCCCCACCACTACTGCCCATACAACCCAAACTGAACCTGAAGTCCCTCTGGTGGCATCCCCTTCACCACTCCCCACTTTCGCTGAGCAAGCCACTCAGGCCGACCCTGAAGTCCTCCTTCTGGACACTTCTTCTCCCCCTCCCACAGCTGGGACACCTTTGGTCCCCTACCATTCCATTCCCCTTCCCCGATTTGCCTCCCTCAGAAGAGTCATGGAAGAAAATCCTTATATCTGCCGAGATGTTCTAAAAGGGTTAGCTAATTTACAAGCCTACATTCGAACCCCTTATGAAAACCAGATTCAGAAGTTAGAGTTATTTATGAAATTTGAGAGAGAGAAAAAGAAGGACTTGCTGGGTCAAACCTTTCAGATGGTTAGGAGCGAGCAGCACAAGGTGACCATGTTACAAGCACAACTTGACCAAGAAAAACTGAAGACCACTAGACTTGGCAAGTACATTGGCCTCACCAAAAAGATAAAATTAGAGGAATACACTGAGCTGCAAAACACAATCCAGGAGAAGGCTCAATCAAGTTCAGACTCCAATCACCGATTCGATTACGATTCGCAGTGACTCCAGTTCTGAGCCAATTGAACCAACTTATGATACAGATTTTGACCCCAGTTATTAGATCACATTGTACTTATCTGTGTTATGAGTTTGTAATATAAAATTCTAGTTTTTCTGTGAAATTACTTTGCATTTCTGTTCTTTCTTTTTGTCATTATATATATATATATTTTTCTTGATTGCTTCTTTTTTTTGCTTTGGACCAGTGCGGACCCTGCTCCCCTTAGGTTTTGGGGTGTGGCAGAAATGTCAATAATTGAGTTAACATCAATGCAACTTATGATCAGTGGAATTTTTGAAAATGAAGTATACTCACACCTGCTGTTTTGAAAAATAAAGAAGTTAAAATTTTTTAAATTGATTTCTAGTGTAATTCTAATACTTTCATGAAGTGAATGTCAGGAAATTTCTAATAGAAAATTGATGTTTTAGTAAACCTGAAAAGAGAGAAAACAGTGATGATATACTTCAGGAATTTGATAAAAAAAACCATATCCAGTGAGATTTGGGCCTGCTGAAATGTATTCTTTGGAGGTATGAATTGGCAAATTTTTCTGCTCTAGGGACCGTTTGAACCTGCTTGTTTTTACTAGAAGTTACACATATCCAAATTGAAATAATTTGATAGCACTCATGATATTAAAGACATGATGTAAGGCCTCCTTTTGGACAGTTTGAACCTTACAAAGCCCCACCTTGTGAAACTGCCCTTGATACACACCATTTGAGCTGTACAAATCCAAGATTCCTTTGAAACCTCATCCAATAAACCTCATCAACTTCATTTAGCCTAACCCTCACTCTGAGAAGTCAGAAGATAAAGGGAAGGAAGCTGAAGAAAGAAGAGTTGGGTATCAGTTTGGTAAAAAGAAAAATAATTGAAGGCAATGATGTATCAGCAGAAGAAGTGTGACATTCCAGTCAATGTCATTTTGAAAAAAACAAGAAAAAAAAAAACAGAAGTCATTTCATTGGAAGTTTGAAAAAGAAAGAGAAAAAGATGGCCACTTTGGCTCTGAAAATTCAAAGAAGAAGATGAAATTGTGCTGAAATAAAGAAGGTGTCCATACCACCTCCTTACCTTGACTGACTTCCCAATGTCGAACTCCATTACACCCCTTTATTCTTGATAAATTTCACCCATAAGCCACATTACAACCCAAGTTAAAGTCCTTACTGATCAATGATGGATTGAGCTGTCACATGGAGATAGGGATTTGTGTAATCTATGGTGAAAAGAGCAGTGAATAAAGAACCAAAAAGCAATGCCTATGCTCATGCTTACAGCCCTATTTGTGGGCTGTAACTGCTCTTGAGCCGTGTGAAATAGTACAACCCTCTTACTTGCATGTTGAGTGAAAACCTGGTGAGAGTTGGGTTTGAAATCGACTTATTTGGGGTAACATCAAAGCTGGATTCTCAAATAGAAGGCAAGCTGTTCATTAATTTTTCTTGTAAATAACTCTTCGACACAAATTGAGTGAATGGTAAAAGGAATTACAGCAGAATTTCAGTTTTGAACTGATGTTTTCTTGAGAATCCTCTTATAACTTGACTGATACAGGTGTGAATAATCTGATTGGATGAAAGTCTATTTTAACAGAACTGCATTGATCTTAATTGATTAATTGGAGAAGTTTGTGGGTACCTTCACTGAAAACCCTCAGGAGACTTCACTCCTCCACTAGGGATCACCTAGGGGTTTAAAAGGCTTGTTGCATATGCTAAATGCAACTGTGCTCCCTACAAAAGTGGCTTTTTACTTTATTTTTAATTTTGTCTTTGCTCAGGGACTAGCAAAGCTCAGGTTTGGGGGTGTTGAGGCTGAAAATACCATTTTCACCTTAACGAGTCTGATAGACCTTTGAGAGAACTAAATAAGTGTTTTAAGTGCTTGTGTTGCTAACAATAAAGGCGAGCTTAACCATAGCGTCAAAGTGCCAAAAGATGACAACCCATGTCAATCCAAAGGAAGAAGAAGAAACAACCTCACTAGGCATTTGGAAGAATTGAATTGAAGAGGCAAAGACCTGGTCTCATCCCAGGGAAGAAGTATGGAGCAATTCGAACAGAAAAATGCACTATAGAGTACTTTTCAAAGAACACAGGCTTAGCAAAGAACACGAAACTCTCTGAAAAGAACAAAACTCGAGCTTAAGCTTTGAAGACCATCGAACTCTTGAAGAGATGATTCACCTTTTCGAAGAAGAAAACTCAATTGAGCGAACGAACCTTGCGAAAAGAGCTTGGGAGTTACAACACCTTGCGAAAAGCCCCTAAACTTTGCGAAAAGGTATTACGGAGGTTCTCGGCTTTTGCAAGGGCAATTCGATGTCTCATTTCCGCATCCTAATGCATTTAAAAACCTAGGGACATTCCAGAGGATTCTAAGCATGAAGCGAAGGCATATTCCACCCCACGTGAGCACCCAGAGATGAAATAACTTGGCGGGAACTTCTAGAAACTCTAACAGATTTTCAAAATGCATAACATAATTGATGCCTTTTTCACCTGATTGGCTAAACCAGATCGAGGAATTCTGATTGGCCAGAACAGATCTGGATCCTCCTGCTCGACCACCATTGGTCAATACAGATCTGAGTACCTCTGATTGGTTGATACACATAAAGGGAAAACTATAAATAGACAAACCATTTGCCCAATTTGGGCATCCAGATTTTGAGTTTCATTCCTATTCCCCCATTTCCAAACCAGATAGTTTGTCTGAAATCCCTGTAATAGCTTCACTTTGACTTGCAATTGGGAGCTGTGAGACATTTCTGTAATTCAAAAGAGAGTTGTATTCAAGACTACAAATCTGAGAGCTGTTTAAGTTGTGCTCTGTAATTGTAATGGTGGATTTGAAAAGGTTCTTTGTAATTGGACTCATGTTAAGGGTTCCCTCTGATCTCCTTATTGCATTAGACTCCTTTAGATTTACTGTTTTTCATGCAATTTCCCTTGATTCTTTAATCCTGTGAGAATTAGTGTTGGTAACCTAATCTCTCACGACATTTATAGTGATGCTTCTTGTTCTAAACTAAGGCTTTGGATTAAAGACTATTGGATGGTTTGTGGCCATTAAAGTGGACAGACCATAGCCATAAGCTTAAACCTAATCCTTAAATTAGATTTATTTCTCTTACATCTGTGCTTGTAGCCAGATGAAGATTTGATCATCTCTCAGTTGAGCTGCAGTCGTTCTCATTAGTTTTCAAGGACCAAATCAAAGTTAGATATTACTTCTCCATTTTTTATATAAGTTTACCTCAAACGTTTCCCCAACTCGGATCTGGATCACTTAGTTTAATTTTTACTTTTATCATTTAGTTAATGTGACAAATTCAACCTCCCATCTTATGTGCTTTCTAGATAGGATAAGAGGCCAGATCTGGTAGCTCAGATCTGGAGGTTTATCTTGCATTTTAGATAAATTCTCTGTGGACGATCTTTCACTCACTTACATTTAAAACTGGCTACAATTGGCCCTGATCTTGCAGGCTAATTCACTTCTACCTGTGCTGATATTTCTTTATTTTTTTTAGTATAATTTAGCAGTTGCAAACCTGTTTTCAAAACACACATAAATCAAGCACACTAAGAAGCAACAACAGTAGAATTCTGTGATGATTGTCTGGTTCGTAGTAGCCTTTCAACTTCTAAATTTAGAGGGACAATCTTAGGGCTGAGAGTCCTCCTACCAAACATACAACACAGAACCGAGAATCAAATTATGCACAGCAAACCTTCAGAATTCCTTCTAAAGTAGATTCCATGCTTCAAAATGTATATGGATAATTGCACAGATTTAAACAATAGAACAATTAGCACCGATGTAAAGATAAAAACAAAATGAAAACTTTGGTCTACCTATTTTAAAACAAATTCCCCGGCAACGGCGCCAAAAACTTGTTGCTGACTTCTAAGTGTGCATGATTTATTTGTGTTTTGAAAACAGATTTACAAATAATGAATTGGAAAACTAAAAAGAATAAAGAAATATCCGCACAGAGAGAAGTAAATTAGCCTGCAAGGTCAGGGCCAATTGTAGCAAGTTTTGAATGTAAGTGAGTAAAAGATCGTCCATAGAGAATTTATTTAAAATGTAAGATAAACCTCCAGATCTGAGCTACCAGATCTGGCCTCTGATCCTATCTACAAAGCACATAAGATGGGAGGTTGAATTTGTCACATTAACTAAACGATAAAAGTAAAGATTAAACAAAATGATCCAGATCTGAGTTGGGGAGATTTTGATGTAAATTAATAAGAATGGAGAAATAATATCTAACGTTGATTTGGTTCTTGAAACAAAATGAGAATAAATGTAGATCAAATGAGAGATGATCCAATCTTCATCTGGCTACAAGCACATATGTAAGAGGAAGTAATCTAAATCAAGGATTAGAGTTAAACTTATGGCTATGGTATGTCCACTTCAATGGCCACATACCATCCAATAGTCTTTAATCTGAACCCTCAATTTAGAACAAGAAATACCACTACAAATGCTGTGAAAGATTAGGTCACAAATACTAATTCCCACAAGGATAATAAATCAAGGGAAATTGCTTGAAAAACAGTAAATCTAAAGGAGTCTAGTGCAATAAGGAGATCACAGGGAACCCTCAACATGAATCCAATTGAGAACGTACGGTTCATAGCAACATTTTCAAATTCACCATTACAATTACAGAGCACAGCTTAAACAACTCTCGGATTTGTAGTCTTGAATACAATTCTCTTTTGAATTACAAAAGTATCTCACAGCTCTCAATTGCAAGTAAAAGTTAGGCTATTACAAGAGTTTCAGACAAGCTATCTGAATTGGAAATGGAGCAGCAGAATACCCAAATTGGGAAAATGGTTCATCTATTTATAGTTTCCCCCAGGTCTAGCTCAGATGTGTATCGACCAATCAGAATTGGTCAGATCTGTATCAACCAATGGTAGTCAAGCACAAGGATCCAGATCTGTTTTGGCCAATCAGAATTGTTTGATTTGGTTCAGCCAATCAGATGATAGAAGCATCAATTCTGTTATGTAACTCGAAAAATCTGTTAGAACTTCTAGAAGTTCCCGCCAATTGATTTCATCTTCGAGCGCTCACATGGGGTGGAATATGCCTTTGCTTTGCTCGTAATCTTCCGAATGTCCTGGTTTTAAATGCATTGGGGCATGCAAAAGATTATTGAATTACCCTTGCAGACACTAGGAATCTCCAGAATACCATTTCGCATAGTTTGGGGAACTTTTCGCAAGTAATCGTGACTTCAAGCTCTTTTCGAAGTTCAGTTACATTCACAAGGAGTTCTCTTCTTTTCGAATAGGTCAGACATCCTTTCGAAGAGTTCAGGTGCTCTTCAAAAACTATGCCTGGAGCTTTTAGTTCTTTTAGCAAAGTTCAAGTTCTTTTCGAAATGTTCAGATTCTTTTCGAAAAGCACTTTGTAGTGCATTCTTCTGTTCGAATTGCTCCATATTTCTTTTCTGGGTTGAGACCAGGTCTTTGCCTCTTCAGTTCAAGCATTTTGACAGCTAGTGAGGTTGTCCCTTCTCTTTCTTCCTTTGGATCAACATGGATCATCATCTTTTTGGCACTTTTAGGTCGCTTTCATGGTTAAGCCTGCCTTTATTGTTAGCTGTAATACAAGCACTTAAAACACTTATTTAGTTCTCTCAAGGGTCTATCAAGGCCAAGGTTAAAGGGTGGACAATGGTATTTTCTAGTTCTCAACAACGCCCCCTTCCAGGGGACTTGGGCCCGATCCGTCGCTAAGGACGCTTCTGCAGACTACAATTCGGACGACGCGGTCGCCCGATTCTCAAGCTGGGCTGATCCCGGTTCGCTCACCGTTACTAGGGGAATCCTTATAAGTTTCTTCTCCTCCGCTTATTGATATGCTTAAACTCAGCGGGTGGCCCCACCTGACCTGGGGTCGCAATCCAAATGCCATAAAATGGGTCGAGTAAGGTCCGAAGACGGTCGTTATAGACACGATCACCGAAATGTTATTTACCATCCACAACTAATCGTGCCCTGCACCACCAAGGCCGCTCTTGAGCCAACCGTACAAACAAAGAACGGGTGGCTAATCTTCGCATCTTAAGGGAACCGTCAGAGACGGTTGTTTGAGAGCGACGTGTGGCATGACGCCCAGGCAGGCGTGCCCTCGACCTGACAGCCTCGGGCGCAACTTGTGTTCAAAGACTCGATGGTTCACGAGATTCTACAATTCACACCAAGTATCGCATTTTGCTATGTTCTTCATCGATGCGAGAGCTGAGATATCCGTTGCCAAGAGTCATACAAATGATCAGAGACGCAACGAGATCACGCAACATCACACCATATGGGGTTATGCTAACGAGAGCTCATCCATTCCGCTAGTAATCCTTGGCACAAACCGCGTCGATGGTCGTTGTTCGGTCGAAGCACGTAATCGCCACACGCTACCCCCAACACCCGAAGGTTCGTCGAGGGATAACCATGTACGACAAACACAATGAGAGGCAATGCAATAGTTTCCTGCGTGCATGCTCTCTCGAGGAACGAAGTGTTTTGACTATTCACGGGTGATTCTGCTTTAGGTAGGTTTCGACAATGATCCTTCCGCAGGTTCACCTATGAAAACCTTATTACGACTTCTCCTTCCTCTAAATGATAAGATTCAATGGACTTCTCGCGAAGTCACCAGCGGCAAACCGCCCACGTCTCCGCGATTCGAACACTTCACCGAACCATTCAATCGGTAGGAGCGACGGGCGGTGTGTACAAAGGGTAGGGACCTAGTCAACGCAGCTGATGACTCGCGCTTACTAGGAAATCCTCGTTGAAGACCAACAATTGTAATGATCTATCCCCATCATGATGAAATTTTCAAAGATTACTCGGGCCTGTCGGCCAAGGCTATGAACTCATTGAATACATCCGTGTAGCGCGCGTGCGGCCCAAAACATCTAAGGGCATCACAGACTTGTTATTGCCTCAAACTTCCATGGCCTAAATGACCACAGTCCCTCTAAGAAGCTGGCCGTGGAGGGTACCTCCACATATCTAGTTAGCAGGCTGAGTTCTCATTCGTTAACGAAATTAACCAAACAAATCGCTCCACCAACTGAGAACGGCCATGCACCACCACCCATAGAATCAAGAAAGAGCTCTCAGTCTATCAATCCTTACTATTTCTGGACCTGGTAAGTTTCCTCGTGTTGAGTTAAATTAAGCCGCAGGCTCCACTCCTGGTGGTGCCCTTCCGTCAATTCCTTTAAGTTTCATCCTTGCGACCATACTCCCCCCGGAACCCAAAAACTTTGATTTCTCATAAGGTGTCGGCGGAGTCCTAAAAGCAACATCCGCCGATCCCTGGTCGACATCGTTTATGGTTGAGACTAGGACAGTATCTAATTGTCTTCGAGCCCCCAACTTTCATTCTTGATTAATGAAAACATCCTTGGCAAATGCTTTCACAGTAGTTCGTCTTTCATAAATCCAAGAATTTCACCTCTGACTATAAAATACGAATGCCCCCGACTGTCCCTCTTAATCATTACTCCGATCTCGAAGGCCAACATAATAGGACCAAAATCCTGTGATGTTATCCCATGCTAATGTATGCAGAGCTTGGGCTTGCTTTGAGCACTCTAATTTCTTCAGTAAATAGACCGAGGAGCACGACCCGACCAATTAAGGCTAGGGCGCGCCGCGGTAGAAAGGCGGCGGTGCACACCAGGCGGGTCGACCCAACCCAAAGTCCAACTACGAGATTTTTAGCGCAATAACTTAAATATCGCTATTGGGCTGGAATTACATGACTCTTGGCACCGATGTTGCCCTCCAATGGATCCTCGTTAAGGGATTTAGATTGTACTCATTCCAATCACCAGACTCGAAGAGCCCGATATTGTTATTTATTGTCACTACCTCCCCGTGTCGGGATTGGGTAATTTGCGCGCCTGCGGCCTTCATTGGATGTGGTAGCCGTTTCTCAGGCCCCCTCTCCGGAATCGAACCCTAATTCTCCGTCACCCATCACCACCATGGTAGGCCACTATCCTACCATTGAATGTTGATAGGGCAGAAATTTGAATGATGCATCGCCGGCACAAGGGCCTTGCGATCCGTCAAGTTATCATGAATCATCAGAGCGACAGGCAAAGCCCGCGTCGACCTTTTATCTAATAAATGCATCCCTTCTAGAAGTCGGGGTTTGTTGCACGTATTAGCTCTAGAATTACTAACAAACTATAACTGATTTAATGAGCCATTCGCAGTTTCACAGTCTGAATTAGTTCATACTTACACATGCATGGCTTAATCTTTGAGACAAGCATATGACTACTGGCAGGATCAACCAGGTAGCATCCCTACGTAACATTGTCGCCACCACCGCCCGTCGAAGACGAAGCGTAGAGGGACGAATGTAACCCGTTGAGATAAAGGCAACAACAGAAGCATACGGATCAATGACCCGTTGCCCATAAAATCCACCACATCCAAAAGCTCGAGTAAGTACCACTAGCCGTTAATCATATCAGTTGAGGCCACATGATCATTACCTTGAATGTCGCCTTGCATCATTCAGAGACAAAAATAGGGTCAACAAAAGTAACTGCTACACTGAGTAAGTCATACAAGCACACCGTCATGTTCGAAAATGGTATAACCACACAATCGAACAAAAATGAAAAAGGATCGAGTGAAGACTAGTTGCTTGCACACCAGCAAGGAGCCAAATCTCATAAAATGATCCAACACAACTCACGCGCTAACACAGTCACCATAAAAAACTCCTCCCGCCCAATCACTGCATGTGGTAAGCCCCTAAGGGAAATCACAAAACATTGATAAGTTATAAAGAAGATGTTCTAAAAGAGCCTGATAAACGCGACAAAGGTACTTAAGCCAATTGGATAATAAATTAATTTTAGTCGATCGCTCACGACGACTAACGAATGCAACACGCATCCCAATTAAATTGCCGCACAAGCATATTTTTTTGATCGGATAACAAGACTTTCAATCTACAATCAATCAAAAAATAACAAGCGATTGATCATTTGATTAAAGCAAATGGCATCCGATTAAAAAATTTATGCTCATAAGAGCAATTAATTCTAGTCATCCGTTGATAAACAACAAATCAAGGCAATACATCTCGATTTGAACTGTCTAATAGCTTACGATCGAAAATTATTAAAATCTTGTAACATCGGATCGAAAAAATCATGCTCGAGCAATGACTTGTATGACCGATAAATTCTAGCCATCCATTAGTAAATGGCTAGAAGGCAAATACATCTCGATCTAAACCGTGTAATGGCTTACGATCGACAATTGTTAAAACCGTGTGGCATCTGCATGAAAAAATCATGCTCGAGCAACGACTTATATGACCGATTAATTCTAGCCATCCGTTGATAAATGGCAATCAAAGCAATACATCTCGATCTGAACAGTCTAATAACTTACGATCGATAATTTTTAAAACCGTGTGACATCTAATCAAAAAAATCATGCTCGAGCAACGACTTATATGACCGATTAATTCTAGCCATCCATTGATAAACGGCAATCAAGACAATTCATCTCGATCTAAACCGTCTAATAGCTTACGATCGATAATTTTTAAAATCGTGTGACATCTGATCGAAAAAATCATGCTCGAGCAACGACTTATATGACCAATTAATTATAGCCATCCGTTGATAAACGGCAATCAAGGCAATACATCTCGATCTGAACCGTCTAATAGCTTACGATTGATAATTTTTAAAATCGTGTGGCATCCGATCAAAAAAATATGCTCGAGCAACGACTTGTATGACCGATTAATTCTAGCCATCCGATAAATTCTAGCCATCGACACGATCATTCGTATATGATCGTGCATTTTCTCCCATTACCGTTCGTGTCGGGTCGGGACCGAGCCACACATGTGGCTACCATGGTGGCAAGGCCACACCATGGCATGGGGGAGAGTCACGAACACACTCTCCTATATATGGGTTAAACACCATATATGGTCAAATAGCAGGAGAACCTCAAACATACTAGTTTGACATCTTTGCGGTATATGAGTGTTATTACGATGCGCTATGGGGCTCTTCTTTCTGTGGCTTATATTCTTCATTGCGGCATGAGTGTTAACTTTGTGTAATGACCTCATTAATTTGTGCGCCAGCATGAAGGCATGACGACCTTGGAACTTGGCACATAGCTAGCAAGAAGGCAAGCGGACCTTGTAAGCTAGCCGTGTAGCGCTTGGGCACAGAGGCACGTGGCCCTGCAATGTGTGCATGAGTCCTTGAGGATGATGCGACGGTGACCCAAACTAAGCTGCGATCTAGCATGGTGGCGAGACACGTGAAGGGCTTGGAATGCGGTGCCCCCTGGTGGAGCACGTGATGTGGTGCCAAGAGGGCATGCGACGTCTTGGTGCCATAAGGCATGTAATGCGGTGCTCCGCGTAGGGGCACGCGACATGGTTCCAAGAGGGCACGCGACGTCTTGGTGCCATAAGGCACGTAGTGCAGTGCTCTGCGTTGGGGCACGTGACATGGTGCCAAGAGGGCACGCGACGTCCAAGTGCTATAAGGCACGTGAGGCGGTGCCATGTTGGCACGCGATGTGGTGTCAGGAGGACACGCGAAATCTGGCTTGTACGGTAAGTGATGCGGTACCAAGAGGGCACGCGGCATCCGGGTGCAATGACGGATCCGATATGGTGTCGAGTAGGCACGAGAAACAGTCATGACTTAAATGTGATGCGGTGCCATGAGGGTACGCCATGTGGTGCCATGAGGGCACGTGACATGAGGCCATGAGGGCCTTGAGACATGGTCGCAACACAGTGCTATGTTGGACATGAGGCCATGAGGGCCTCGCGACGTGGTCACGATGCGGACGTGACACGGACGCGACACGGTCGCAAGGGACGCTGATGCGTGACCTCGCAAGCCATGTGGGCTTGGAGGATGGCACTGGGTGCCACGGTCAGAGGATCGTGTGCCATGATTAATTGCAAGACACCACCTTTACAGGTGTGTGCCACGAGTAGGAGGTCGTGTGCCATGGTGGTATGACAAACCAAGGGGTTTGAGGGTTTTCTGCGACTTTGCCTAAGTTATTCTTTAGACCATATATAGGGGGAAGGGAGCTGTGGAGCTATTCTCCCACACATGAGGCCTTGGGTTGCGGGATGAGCGCATGCGCTTTCTAGGTTAGGGGTGGGCCTAGAACATCGCTGCAGCAATGTGGCGCTGCGGCGATGCCATGTGTCACCTGGGGTGAGGTTACTATGTGGCCCCGTGCCGGCGTCACGGTGCACATGGGTCGGTGACCTAATGTGGGCACTTAAGGGCTACGTGGGACGCAGTGGCGCACACTAGCTGAGGGCCTGGAGCGGATGTGTGCTGGTCGTGTAGGCCACACACGATGCTTGGTTTGGAGAGCATGAAGAGCTGCATGCTACTCCATGTGTGCTGGTCGCGTGGACCACACACATTGGTTGGTTTGGATGGCATGAAGAGATGCATGCCACTATCTGAAGCGAGGAACTAGTGCACTGCACAGGGTGAAGCTGGACAGGCCAAGTGGCACTGAGGTGCTGGCATGTGTGTCACGATTAGACACGATGCATTGAGTGGGTTCGCCTCGGGTGAAGGAAACCTTGACGCGGGAGTTCCCGTCCTTTAGGCGGGTGGTATCAGAGTGATGGTTGGATATGAGGTCTCGCTGTGCGCGGTAGCGAGATGTTGCACGAGTGTGATAACCAATGTTAGGTTATGCTCCGTGACAAAACTGGTATCTGAGTTAGGGTGGCCTCGCTGTAGCGGCAGTGAGGCGTCGCACGGGCGTCGAAAAACGTTACCCCGTGACATTTGGTATCAGAGCCAAATCGTTCCGATCTAACAATTGGTATCAAAGCCAGATCGTTCCGATTGGGACTACTTTGGCAGGCTAGAGCGATGAGGTGCGCTCTGATTTTGTGACAACCCAAGTTACTTGTGTGCAATAGAGTTGCACATCTGCGATTGAGATGTGATTGAGTCGCACGTAGAGGGACGGTACTGCTGGGTTATTTGTCACGAAAAAGGAACTCGACGCTAGTTGGCCATGTAAGCCACATGTTGAGTAGCGGGCCGGTCCGAGGTGGATGGACGCTGGTGACTTTCAACATGAGACGTTGAGTCACACAGGTGCTGAGAGCACCGTTGCCATGTCGGCATGGAGCACGAGGGATGCTCCATTCTCATTTCGTGATGGTTGTTGCCTATGAGGGCTATACATTGCGATAGCGGGTCGGCCCAGGATGGATGAACACTAGTGACCTCCAACATGAGATGTTGGGTCACGTTAGTGCTGAGAGCACCATTGCCATGGATGGCAAGGAGCAAGTAGGATGCTCCATTCACATTTAATAACTTGTTGGCTACGAGTGCCACACGTTGAAGTAGCGGGTCAGTCCGAGGCGGATGAACGCTAGTGATCTCCAACATGAGCTGTTGGATCAGTTGGTGCTGAGAGCACTGTTGCCAGGAATGGCAAGGAGCAGGTAGGATGCTCCAGTCTCACTTGAGAAGCTAAGATTTTAGAATCGGTCGCTGGTATATGACATGAGGGTCTGGACCGCTGGTATGTGGCAATGTAAGGATTAATATGTTGCGATGGCCTAGGATCGATGATACAGTTAAGCGAGCTATCACGAAAACTGATTTGAGCTAGGCTGAACCAGAGTAGGGGTCAGAAGCTCGTTGCTTTGTTGTGTGACGATAAGGCACAACGTCCGTGAGAGACGGATGGCAGCACAAAGATTTAGGGTAGCTTCAGAGGAAGCAAATACGAGAACCAGATGGGTATCTTCAGAGGAAGTCAGTCCCAGGTGATCGTTGAAATCTTTGGTCTACGCGAAGGATCGTAAGTCGGGTTACTAGAGGTGACTCGAGTCACACTATTGGGTGAAGACAGAGGTCGAGGTACTATAGTGTGAGAAGCACAAAGCTTCATTTATTGAGCAAGGTGCTCATGGCAGGCTCTTGGGTGAAAACACAGAGGTGTTGAGGTACTAGAGTGCTGCAGGATCGTTGAGGGCTTGTGTGGTGATCAAGTCTAAAGGTCCGACAAAGCTGGGTTCCATCGGTTGCTACGATCGAAAGATATAGGTGATGTTGCGGATTTCAGTATTGTTAAGCCTACATCGAGGCACAAGCAGCATGCTAGTGTCATAAGCGGCACGCCAGAAGGCGCGCACTGCATATATGGGTCGCAACGACGACGTCTCCACGGACGGAAACAACCGCCCGGGCTTACGCCGCCACTGCAACCCGCACTGGTCCACATCCCGAGTCGAGCGACAGACCGGCTTAAGACCGTTCCACATTCGACCGAGGCGCATCGCCGGCCCCCATCCGCTTCCCTCCCGACAATTTCAAGCACTCTTTGACTCTCTTTTCAAAGTCCTTTTCATCTTTCCCTCGCGAAACTTGTTCGTTATCGGTCTCTCGCCCGTATTTAGCCTTGGACGAAATTTACCACCCGATTGGGGCTGCATTCCTAAACAACCCGACTCACCGACAGCGCCTCGTGGTGCGACAGGGTCTGGGCATGACGGGGCTCTCACCCTCTCCGGCGCCCCCTTCTAGGGGACTTGGGCCCGGTTCGTCACTGAGGATGCTTCTATACACTACAATTCGGACGACGCGGTCGCCCGATTCTCAAGCTGGGCTGATCCCGGTTTGCTCGCCGTTACTAGGGGAATCCTTGTAAGTTTCTTCTCCTCTGCTTATTGATATGCTTAAACTCAGCGGGTGGCCCCGCCTGACCTGGGGTCATAATCCAAATGCCATAAAATGGGTCGAGTAAGGTCCGAAGATGGTCGTTAGAGACACGATCACCGAAATGTTATTTACCATCCACAACTAATCGTGCCCTACACTGCCAAGGCCGCTCTTGAGCCAATCGCACAAACAAAGAACGGGTGGCCAATCTCCGCATCTCAAGAGAACCGTCAGAGACGGTTGTTTGAGAGCGGCATGTGGTGTGACACCCAGGCAGGCGTGCCCTCGACCTGACGGCCTCGAGTGCAACTTACGTTCAAAGACTCGATGGTTCACGGGATTCTGCAATTCACACCAAGTATAGCATTTCGCTACTTTCTTCATCGATGCGAGAGCTGAGATATCCGTTGTCGAGAGTCATACAAATGATCGGAGATGCAACGAGATCACACAACATCACACCATATGGGGTTATGCTAACGAGAGCTCATCCATTCAGCTAGTAATCCTTGGCGTAAATCGCGTCGATGGTCGTTGTTCGGTTGAAGCACGTAATCACCACGCGTTACCCCCAACACCCGAAAGTTTGTCGAGGGATAACCATGTACGACACACACAATGAAAGGCAATGCAACAGTTTCCTACGTGCACGCTCTCCCGAGGAGCAGTGCTTTATTCATTCAATTGGTTACGCATTAGGCGAGTTTAAACAATGATCCATGACTTCTCCTTCCTCTAAATGATAAGGTTCAATGGACTTCTCACGAAGTCGCCGACGGCGAACCGCTGTTGCTGAGTCTAGTGTGCATGATTTATTTGTGTTTTGAAAACAGACTTACAGAGGATGAATTTACTAAAAGAATACGAAAATATCAGTACAGAGAGACCTCAATTAGCCTGCAAGATCAGGGCCAATTGTAGCAAGTTTTAAAATATAAGTGAGTAAAAGATCGTCCACAAGGAATTGATTTTAAAATGCAAGATAAACCTCCAGATCTGGGCTACCTAATCTGGCCTCTTATCCTATCTACAAAGCACATAAGATGGGAGGTTGAATTTGTCACATTAACTAAATGATAAAAGCAAAAGTTAAACTAAATGATAAAAGTAAAAGTTAAACTAAATGATCCAGATCTGAGTTGGGGGGATTTTGATGTAAACTTATAAAAATGGAGAAATAATATCTAACTTTGATTTAGTCCTTGAAACACAATAAGAATGACTGCAGATCAAATGAGAGATGATCCAATCTTCATCTGGCTACAAGCACAGATGTAAGAGAAATAAATCTAACTCAAGGATTAGATTTAGGCTTATGGCTATGGTCTGTCCACTTCAATGGCCACAGACCATCCAATAGTCTTTAATCTAAACCCTTAATTCAGAACAAGAAATATCACTACAAATGTTGTGAGAGATTAGGTTACAAACACTAATTCCCACAGGGTTAATGAATCAAGGGAAATTGCATGAAAAACAGTAAATCCAAAGAAGTCTAGTGAAATAAGGAGATCAGAGGGAACCCTTAACACGAATCCAATTGAGAACGTACGGTTTACAGCAACATTTTCAAATTCACCATTACAATTACAGAGCACAGCTTAAACAGCTCTCAGATTTGTAGTCTTGAATACAATTCTCTTTTGAATTACAGAGGTATCTCACAGCTCTCAATTGTAAGTAAAAGTTAGGCTATTACACGGGTTTCAGACAAGCTAGCTGATTTGGAAATGGGGGAATAGGAATGAAACTCAAAATCTGGATACCCAAATTGGGCAAATCGTTCTTCTATTTATAGTTTTCCCTAAGTTCATTTCAGATGTGCATCAACCAATCAAAATTGGTTAGATCCATATCAGCCAATAGGAGTCGAGCACAAGGATCCAGATCTGTTCTGGCCAATCAGAATTGCTCGATCTGGTTCAATCGGTGACGAAGCATCAATTACTATGCAATTTGAAAATCATTAGAGCTTCTAGAAGTTCCCGCCAAGTGACTTCTTCTTTGGGTGTTCACATGGGGTGGAATATGCCTTTAGTTCGTGCTCAGAATCTTCTAGAATGTTCCTGGTTTGTATCTGCATTGGGGCGCGTGCAAAAGATTACTGAATTACCCTTGCAGATGCTAAGAATCTTTAGAAAATCATTTACATGTGCAGGGGACTTTTCGCAGAGTTCTGTGCCTTCTAAAGTTCATTTCGCAAAGCTCTGATGTTGTTCGCTAGGAGTTCTCTTCTTTTCCAATAGGTCTGAAATCATTTCGAAGAGTTCAAGTGCTTTTCGAAAGCTAAACCTGGAGCTTTTGGTTCTTTTCGCAAAGTTAAGCTTCTTTTCGACAAATTCAGAAACTTTTCGAATAGTTCAAATTCTTTACGAAAAGTTCTTTGTACTGCTTTCTTCTGTTCGAATTGCTCCACACTTCTTTTCTAGGTTGAGACCAAGTCTTTGCCTCTTCAGTTCAGGTATTTTGACAGGTCGTGAGGTTGTCCTTTCTCCTTCTTCCTCCAGATCGAGATGGGTCATCATCTTTTTAGCACTTTTAAGCTACTTTCAAGGTTAAGCCTGTCTTTATTGTTAGCTGTAAAACAAACACTTAAAACACTTATTTAGTTCTCTCAAGGGTCTATCAAGGCCCAGATTAAGGGGTGGAAAATGGTATTTTCCAGTTCTCAACACACCCCCAAACCTAAGCTTTGCTAGTCCCTGAGCAAAGATAAAATTAAAAACAAAGTAAAAAGCCACTTTTGTAGGGAGCACAGTTGCATTTAGCATCTGCAACAAGCCTTTTAAACCCCTAGGTGATCCCTAGTGGAGGAGTGAAGTCTCCTGAGGGTTTTCAGTGAAGGTACCCACAAACTTCTTGAATAAATCAATTAAGATCAATGTTGCTCTGATAAAACAGACTTTTATCCAATCAGATTATTCACACCAGCATCAGTCAAGTTATAAGAGGATTCTAAAAAAAATCATCAGTTCAAAACTGAAATTCTGCTGTAATTCTTTTACCATTCACTCGATTTGTGTCAAAAATTTTTTAAAAGAAAAATTAATGAAAAGCTTGCCTTCTATTTGAGAATTCAGTTTTGATGTTACCCCAATGAGTTGATTTCAAACCCAACTCTCTCCAAGATTTTCACTAAACATGCAAGTAAGAGGGTTGTACTATTTCACACGGCTCAAGAGCAGTTACAGCCCTCAAATAGGACTGTAAGCATGAGCATAGGCATTACTTTTTAGTTCTGAATTCACTGCTCTTTTCACCATAGATTACATAAATCCTTATCTCCATGTGACAGTTCAATCCATCATTGATCAGCAAGGACTTGGGTTGTAATGTGGCTTATGGGTGAAATTTATCAAGAATAAAGGGGTGGAATGAAGTTCAAAATTGAGAAGTCAGTCAAGGTAAGTTGGTGATAGACACACCTTCTTCAATTCATCATAATTTCATCTTCTTCTTTGAATTTTCAGAGCCAAAGTGGCCATCTTTTTCTCTTTCTTTTTCAAACACCTTCCCTTTTCTTTTTTTCTTTTTTTTTCAAAGTAACATTGACTGGAATGCCACATTTCTTCTGCTGATACATCATTGCCTTTAATTATGATTCTTCTTCTTTTATCAAACTGTTACTCAATTCTCCTTCCCTCAGCTTCCTTCCCTTTATCTTCTGACTTCTCAGAGTGAGGGTTAGGCTAAATGAGTTTGATGAGGTTTCAAAGAAATCTTAGATTTATAAAGCTCAAATGGTGTGTATCAAGGGCAGTTTCAAAAGGTGGGGCTTTGTAAGGATCAAACTGTCCAAAAGGAGGCCTTACATCATGTCTTTAATATCACGATTGTTGTCAAGTTATTTCAATTTGAATATGTGTAATTTCTAGTGAAAATAAGCAGGTTCAAACAATCCCAAGAGCAAAAAAAATTGCCAATTCATACCTCCAAAGAATACATTTCTGCAGGCCAAAATCTCACTGGGTGTGGTTTTCTATCAAATTCCTGAAGTATATCATCACTGGTTTCTCTCTTTTTAGGTTTACTACAACATCAATTTTCTTTTGGAAATTTTCTGACATTCACTTCATGAAAGTATTAGAATTACACTAGAAATCAATTTTAAAAGCAAGATTTTAACTTCCTCATTTTCAAAACAGCAGGTGTGAAATTACTTCATTTTCAAAAATAAAATTCTGCTAATCATAAGCTGCATTGATGTTAACTCAATTATTGACATTTCTGCCACACCCCCAAACCTATGGTGAGCAGGGTCCGCACTGGTCCGAAGCAAAGAAAAGAAACAATCAAGCAGAAATCATAATGACAAGAAGAAAGAATGAAATGCACAAGAATTACTTACAAGAAAACCAGAATTTTATATTACAAACTCATAACACAGATAAGTACAATGTGATCTAATAACTGGGGTCAAAATCTGTATCATAAGTTGGTTCAATGGGATCAGAATTGGAATCACTGTCAGAATCAGAACCAGAGTCAGTATTGGAGTCTGAACTCGATTTAGCCTTCTCCTGGATTGTGTTTTACAGCTCAGAGTATTCCTCTGATTTGATCTTTTTGGTGAGGCCAATGTATTTTCCAAGTCTAAGCAGTGCTTAACATGTCACCTTGTCTTTGCTCACTCCTAACCATCGAAAAGTTTGACCCAGAGTCCTGCATTTTCTCTCTCAAATTTCATGAACAACTCTAATTTCCAATTTGGTTCTCATAAGGGGTTCTAATGTAAGCTTGCAAATCAGCTAACCCTTTTAGGACATCACGATATATGGGTTCTCTTCCATAGCCTTTTGAGGGCAACAAACGGGAATGGGAATGGAGTGGTAGGGGACCAAAGGTATCCCAAAGAAGGGGAGTGGGAGAAGAGGAATCCAGGAATAATCTCGGTGGTCCGATTGGCTTGAGGAGAAAGTGAGGAGAGGTGAAGGGGACTCAACAAGAGCTACCTCAGGTTCTGTTTGGGTAGCATGGCTAGTAGTGGTGATGGTGGGTGGATCAACAAATACTACCTTAGGGTCGGTTTGGGTAGCATGGCTATCAACAACAGGTGCAGTGGCTGAGGTAGTTGTGTGGGATGAGGAGGTTAAGGTTTGGAGAAGGGCATTTGTCACAGACTGATTGTCTGTGTTAATCTGTAGTTATGCTTGAATGGATTGGAGAAAGGTAAGTATTTAGCTAATTGACTCAGGTGTGGGTGTGGTATGCAGAGTAGGGGCTGGTATAACTAAAGTAGATGGTTGAGGTTCAATGGGTGAAATGGTTGTAAAAGGTGAAGTAGCCAAATGAGTGAAAGGAGGAGGGGCATGTATAGGTACAGATTCAAGCCCAATGTTTTCAAAAATAGACCCCATCAATGATGAATAAGCCTCTGTAGTGAACATCTCAGGTTCAGGGGTATGAGTTACTTCAGGTGTATGAGCTGAATGGCGGAGTGAACTTGAGAGGCTTTGGAGAAGAGGAGTGCTAGGAGATTGTTCAATAAAATCTGTGGCCATGTCTTGGGCATTGTTGGGAGAAATTGGTGGTGTGAGTATGGCGGGAGTGGTTGGTGTAGAGGAGTCTGCAATTGGGATAATGGTGGTTATGGGCGATGGGACTGCTGGAATGGGTGAAGTGGCAGGAGTTGGGCTAGGTGAGGAGGGTAAGATGACAACTTCTTCAAGAATGGGTGTTGCTGAAAAGCTGGTCACCACAGGAAGGACAGCTTGTTCAATGTCTGTCAGACGAGTTGATTCTTCTGGCAGGTGTAGGCTCAGATATGTGAGGTTCATTAGCAGCGCAGTTCGATAGCGCATGTTCGTGTATAGCTGCGGTATGAGGTTCACCATCCTCTCTCATTACATTCACATTGCTTGGCTTGTAGTCCAAGCCTTTTTCCCAAAAGTATGAGGAGATATAACTTCAAATGGCTCCTGCTCATCAATGTCAAACTTAGCTCTTAGTAGGGCTGTGATTAGCCTACCAAATGGTATTCCAGCTAATTTCTGCTCCTTTTTCAACTTGGCACTAATATCAGCCATGGCTTCAAAAATCAACATAGGGGCATTGAAAAATTACCCCTTAGAAAAATGAAAGAGAGCCTCTAAAATTGGCGTCCTTCTTTCCTGGCTGTGCCCCGTGACATAAAAACTTCCCCTCAAAATTGAATCCATCCATAAAAATTGAGGTTCTAGGTCTCTCCTCATTATGGATTGTCCAGTTCCAACTATCCCTTGGGTTAAATGTGCAGCCATTTCTCTGAAAGAGCATACGAATGCGACCAATGGACGGCGGGATCATATTGAAAAGGTATCCCCAAAGCACTCCCAATGTCTTCATATGTGACAATTAGATCACAATCATCAATAAAAATAACAAGAGTAGGGACATCAGCATCCTTTTCTGTCACTTTTACCAAGTTTTGGTTCCATAATCTCACCATTCGCGGATAAATTTTCTCTGGCAGAGGGGTAAGGATATTGCTCAGTGAGGCATCCCTAATGTATTTTAAAGATAACTGACATTCCGGTTTGTTGGAGAAAAAGTTCTCATCAACAATAAGCTCAGAATCGACCGAGCTTCAATGAATGGATTTGGCAGTACCAAATGCATAGGCAGAGGAGGAAGCTCAGGCTCAGGACTAGCAGCAGCTGTTGGGATGGGTTCCTCATGTCTAACCTTCTTCCCTTTCTCAATCCTATCAGCTTTATCCATTGATAGTTTCCTTTTGGCTGCGGTTTTGGTTTTTCCTTTTGGGGTGGGTTTGCTAATTTTCTTAGCAGAAGATTTGGGGACCATGGCAGCCAGTAATTTTTCAGCTTTCCCCATTTAAAATCTTTGTTTGAATCTCCCAAAATGAAAGATGATATCAATTTCTAACTTAGCAAAACAGAAACAGAGGAAATGCACAAAGAAATACTGAAATCTAGGGTTTTAATTGAACTTGATGACCGCTTGATGAAATCCGCTAGAATCAGAAGCAAAAAGTCCCCCTCTTCAAGCTTAATCCATTGAACAAATATGAAGTAAATTGAGGCTGAACTTGGAAAGTGCGCAAGGATGGAAACGAAATGGGTTTTCTGTGAAAGAAGACGCTCTGGAGGGCTTTTGAAACTGAAACCTATTCTTCGAAAGGGTTTAAATATATTCAAAATTATTTTCGCAAAGTAATTTTTAAGTTTTCGAAAAGTTCAAAACAGTCCTTTTTACAAAAGGGAATGGCATCAGTACCATTCGAAAAGCAAATAGCTTCAGAAACAACTTTTCGAAACGCACATAACTTCAGGAACAACTTTTCGAAAAGCAAATAGCTTCAGGAACAACTATTCAAAAAGTACATCATTGCTTTCTGATCAGATCCTTTTCGAAAAGTAGATTAAACTTTGCGAAAAGACAATTTTTACTTTGCGAATTAATTTTTCACATATTTAGACTTCTCGAAAAGAGAAAAAACATGACTAAAAATAGAGAAAAAGAAAGCTATGCAAAAACTACAGAACAAAAACATATTATATAGTTGTATACCATCAGATTTGGGGAGGTTCTTGATGATAGATGGTCAGCATAGGCTCCAGGGTATTTTCAATGCATGGTTTGAGCCTCTGACCGTTTACTTTCAAGGTTCTCCCATCACTTGGGTCCAAAATTTTAACAACCCCAGAAGGAGCTGCATGAATAACAGTATATGGCCCTTCCCATCTGGATCTCAACTTCCCAGGAAAAACTTAAGTTTCGAGTTGAATAACCATACCTTGGAGCCAGTTATGAATTTTTTTCTTAGCAGATTTTTATCATAGAACGCTTTAACTTTCTCTTTGTAAGATCTTGAATTGGTGTATGCATCCATTCTCAGCTCCTCCAACTCAGCAAGTTGCAGTTTCCTGTGATTACCAGCAGTAGTCAGATCCATGTTCAATGTTTTAATAGCCCAAAAGGCTTTATATTCTAACTCCACTGGTAAATGGCATGCTTTGCCATAGACCAATCTGAATGGGGACATACCAATTGGGGTTTTGTAAGCTGTCATGTATGCCCATAATGCATCATTCAGTTTAAAAGACCAATCCTTTTTATCTTTTCTCACAGTCTTTTCTAGTATATGTTTGATTTCTCTATTGGAAATCTCCACTTGTCCACTGGTCTGTGGATGATATGGAGTAGCTACTCTATGAGTCACAGAGTATTTTTTCAATAGAGCTTCAAAATGCTTATTACAAAAATGGCTTCCACCATCACTGATAATAGCTCTGGGGGAACCAAACCTGGAAAAGATGTTATCCTTTAAAATTTTCAAAACCACTCTATGATCATTGGTTCGAGTAGCTGTGGCTTCAACCCATTTGGATACATAATCTACAGCTACTAAGATGAAATTATAACCATTTGAAGAAGGAAAGGGGCCCATGAAATCTATCCCCCAAATATCAAACAATCCAACTACCAAAATAGGCTGTAATGGCATTGAGTTTCTCTTAGAAATGCTGCCCAAATTTTGGCAGTTCTGGCAAGTCTTACAGTGCTGCAGAGCATCTTTGAAAAGTGTAGGCCAAAACCTTTGCAGCAGTTTTATTTCCACTAAAATGACCTCCACAAGCCTGCTCATGACACATAGAAAGTATGTGATGAAAGTCTTCTTCAGAGACACATCTTCTTATTATTTGGTCTGCACAAATCTTGAACAGATAAGGATCCTCCCAAATAAAATGTTTAACCTTTAAGAAGAAAAGATCTTTATCCATTTTATTCCAATGTTGAGGAATTCTTCCAGTAGCCAAAAAGTTGACAATATTTGCAAACAAAGGGGTGTGTATATTGATAGTAAAAAGTTGCTCATCAGGGAAAGATTCATTGATAGGTAGCTTATCAATCTTAGCAGTTATAATTCGAGACAGGTGGTCAGCCACCACATTTTCCACACCCTTTTTATCTTTAATCTGTAAATCAAACTCATGTAATAGGAAGATCCACATGATTAATCTTGGTTTGGTATCCTTCTTAGACATAAGGTATTTCAAGGCTGAGTGGTCAGTGAACACCACAATTTGTGAACCCAAAACATATGACCTGAATTTCTCCAAAGCAAAAACTATTGCCAATAGCTCCTTCTCAGTTGTTGTGTAATTGAGTTGTGCATCAATCATTGATCTACTGGCATAAGCTATGACATGAGGCGGCTTATCCTTTCTCTGCCCAAGAACAACTCCCAAAGCATAATCTGATGCATCACACATTAGCTCAAAAGGCAGTGAATAATCTGGAGATTGTAATATTGGAGCTGAACTCAAACAATTTTTTAAGAATTCAAATGCCTTCAAACATTCATTGTTGAAAAAAAAGGGACATCTTGACATAATAAATGACAAAGAGGCTTGGAAATTTTACTGAAGTCCTTAATGAACCTTCTGTAAAATCCAGCATGCCCCAGAAAACTTCTGATTTGTTTAACAGTTTTAGGAGGTGGCAAATGTGCAATTAAATTAATTTTAGCTCTGTCCACCTCAATGCCCTTGTGGGAGACAACATGGCCAAGGACAATGCCTTGGGTGACCATGAAATGGCTCTTCTCCCAGCTCAAAACTAGATTGGTTTCTTCACATATCTGTAACACCAAGTTGAGATGATGTAAACACTGGGCAAAATTGTCTCAATATATTAAAAAATTATCCATAAAAATCTCCATAAATTGGTCAATCATGTCAGAGAAAATGAAGTACATGCATCTTTGAAAGGTAGCAGGAGCATTACAAAGACCAAAAGGCATTCTCCTATAGGCAAAAGTGCCAAAAGGGCAAGTGAATGTGGTTTTTTCCTGATCTTGTGGGTACACAGGAATCTGGTTGTAACGAGAGTAACCATCAAGAAAATAGTAATAGGCTTTTCCTGCTAGCTTATCTAAGATTTGATCAATGAATAGGAGAGGGAAATGGTCTTTTCTGGTCATTGAGTTTAATTTTCTATAATCAATACAGACCCTCCAACCAGTTATTTGTCTGGTTGACATAAGCTCACCAGAATATGAGGTTACAGCAGTGATCCCAGATTTCTTAGGTACCACCTGTGTAGGTGCCACCCAAGCTAAATCTGAAATGGGGTAAATGACCCCTGCATCCAACAACTTAACAACCTCTTTCATGACCACTTCTTGCATATGAGGGTTCAACCTCCTCTGTATTTCCCTAGAAGGCTTTGCATCTTCTTCCAAATGGATTTTATGCATACAAACAGCTGGACTGATTCCTCCCAAATCAGTAATAGTCCAGCCAATTGCCCTCTTATACTGTTTCAATACAATCAACAACTCTTCCTCCTGCTCCTTTGTGAGGGAGGAAGAAATAATCGCAGGCAATGATTTATGGTCTCCTAAAAACACATATTTCAAATTTTCTGGCAACTGCTTCAGTTCTACATAAGGTGGGCTGAGAAAAGAAGGTAGCAAAGGTACCTTAGTTGTTTGTGGAAGAGGAAGAATAACAGGTTTCAATGAAGAGAAACTTACTGATTGATTAAGAGTTCCTTGTACAACATTTGCTTCCTCAGACTTTGAGGTACAGATCGTTTCTTCCATAGCATTTTTCAAGTCTGTGGTAAAATCTTCATACTGCAAAAACTGTGGTAGAGTCTCTTCCATCAGTTCATCCAACAAATCAACAAAAAAATATTCCTCAGAACTGAATTGAGGCTGTGTGGCTGCATTATAAACATTTAATTTCACCTTCATATTTCCAAAAGAGACTTCCATAATACCAGACCTGCATTGAATGCAAGCATTGGTCAGAGCGTAAATGGTCTTCCCAAAATAACAGGGATGGAAGTTTTGCTTTTTGTAGGTTCCATGTCCAATACCAGAAAATCAGCAGGGTAGACAAACTTATCTACCCCTACCAACACATCCTCAATCATCCCAACTAGCTTTCTTTCAAATCTGTCTGCTAGTTGTAACACCACATGAGTGGGTTTTAATTCTCCCAAACCTAGTTTCTCATATACAGAATATGGAAGTAGGTTGACACTAGCACCCAAATCTAATAAAGCCTTTTCAATGGTATGTTCCCCAATTATGCAAGGGATTGTGGGGGTTCCAGGATCTTGAAGTTTAGGAGGTGTGGTAATGGACAAAACCTGATTAACTTTTTCCACAGCAAAGACTTTCTTGGATAATTGTATCCTAGATTGTCTTTTGTGAGTGCAAATATCTTTCAAAAATTTTGCATAGGCTGGGATTTGTTTGATTGCATCAAGCAAAGGTAAATTTATCTTGACTTGCTTGAAAGTCTCCATCATTTCCTCTATTTTTGTGTTTCTTTTATCAAAAGGAGAAGCAGATTTCATGGCATGAGGAAATGGTAAATGAGGAACTAGTCCTTCATTTACAGCTCTAGAATCATCATTAGCATATTTTTTATTTTTCTATTTTTCATTTTTTTGATTTTTCTGAGGTATATCAGCACCCCCAATGCGAACATCATGCTGCTCCTGCTGCATATCTCTAGCAGTTTCTTCAATTTTTTCTTCTTCCTTATTAGTACCCACATTGTTATTTACAATTCTTCCACTTCTCAAAGTAGTGACAGTTTTTACTTCTTCATGTGAAATAGAAGCCTCTCCAACCATGAACTGTCCTTTGGGATTGTTCAAAGGTTGGATGGGTAGCCTTCCTTCCTCTCTTTTGGCCAAAGTATTTGAGAGTTGACCCAATGTTTCTTCAATCTTCTTTATGCTCTGACGGTGAAAGTTTACAGTCTGGGTTAAAGATCCTAAATTCTGGAGTGAATTTAGGACTTGATCTTCAAAATAAGGAGATCTGGAAGGGGCTTGGTGGAAGCGATTCTTTGTCTGAGTTGTTGTGGAATAGGTCATTTGAAAATTTGGCTTGGCATAAAATTCTCGATAAAATTTGAGCAGTTTTGAAAGGCATTTGGTTCTTTGGTTGCTGCTGCTATTGTGATTGATAATTCCCCTGACTGCACCTCAAATTGGGGTGCCCTCTCCATGGATATTCATTTGATTGCATCTGTCCAATTGATTGGGCAGCATGAGCTTGCTCCACCACTAAATCTAGGAATTGTGGTGCAGCCGGACATTGGTCAAGTGAATGAGTAGGGGACTGGCATATCAGACATGCCTCCTCTACTCTTGCAACCATTGGATTTTTAAGTGAGTCCATCAATCTATCAAACTTTGTGGTTAAATTATCCATCTTTATTTCCAACTCATTCACCTCATAAATCTTTTCTTTGGTGGTTTGCTGATTGTTCACTCGAACAGGATTCTCAATGTCTCTTGACAAAGATTCCTGTTGAGTTGAATTTTCACCAATTACTTCAAATAAGTCCCAAACCTCCTCAACTGTTTTTTGCAAATAGGTACCTCCACAGGAAGCATCTACCATATTCTTGCCCTTTTGATCAATTTCTTAATAGAAGCTTTGAACAAGCTGCCATCGGGGAATTTGATGATGAGGACATTGCCTTAAAAGTTCCTTAATCCTTTCCCATGCTTCATGAAAAGTTTCAGTTGAGTTTTGTGAGAAGAAAATAATACTTTGTCTCAATTGGCTTGTTTTAGACATAGGGAAGTATTTGGCTAAAAATTGATGCTGCAAATCATTCCAAGAAGTGATACTATTTGGTGCCAACATAGACAACCATACTCTAGCTTTGTCCTTTAATGAAAAAGGAAAGAGCCTAAGCTTAGTTGCCTCTGGACCCAGTCCAGCTATGTTGATTGTGGTACAAAGAGATAAAAATTCATCCACATGCTT
>CM037596.1:67614866-67617366 GCA_021018995.1 Chloranthus sessilifolius | reverse complement strand
CTAGAAGGCAAATACGTCTCGATCTAAACCGTGTAATGGCTTACGATCGACAATTGTTAAAACCGTGTGGCATCTGATCGAAAAAATTATGCTCGAGCAACGACTTATATGACCGATTAATTCTAGCCATTCGTTGATAAACGGCAATCAAAGCAATACATCTCGATCTGAACCGTCTAATAGCTTACGATCGATAATTTTTAAAATCGTGTGGCATCTAATCAAAAAAATATGCTCGAGCAACGACTTATATGACTGATTAATTCTAGCCATCCGTTGATAAACGGCAATCAAGACAATACATCTTGATCTGAACTGTCTAATAGCTTATGATCGATAATTTTTAAAATCATGTGACATCTAATCAAAAAAATCATGCTCGAGCAACGACTTATATGACCGATTAATTCTAGCCATCCGTTGATAAACGGCAATCAAGGCAATGCATCTCGATCTGAACCATCTAATAGCTTACGATCGATAATTTTTAAAATCGTGTGGCATTTGATCAAAAAAATATGCTCGAGCAACGACTTTTATGACCGATTAATTCTAGCCATCGACACGATCATCCGTATATGATGGTGCATTTTCCCACATTACCGTTTGTGTCGAGTCAGGACCGAGCCACACATGTGGCTACCATGGTGGCAAGGCCACACCATGGCATGGGGGAGAGTCACGAACACACTCTCCTATATATATGGGTTAAACACCATATATGGCCAAATAGCAGGAGAACCTCAAACATACTGGTTTGACATACCGCAGCGCTGCGGGGCTGCATGTCACAGGGTCGCACTTCCACAACCTCAGTCCCGTGCGGCACCTAACGCATGCTTCGCAGTGAACTGACCCCGCCAACTCCTCCCAGCTTGTTGGCAACTCATTTCTAGTTCTTAGGTCCGCACCTTCCCACTAGCTCCCCACTGTCACCCCGGTCGGGTCAACTTGGTTATGCTGTCACAAGGCCCTCACCTGTTAACTAGCTCAAAGATGTCGCGTGCCCTCTTAACACCACATCGCGTGCCTCTGCACCAATTTGCTCATAGCATCATCGCTTCTGGATCGAACTTGGCTCTGATACCAAAATGTCACGGGGTCGCACATCCGCAACCTCAGTCCCGTGCGGCACTTAACACACGCTTCGCTAGGTTAGCCTACTTTTGATACCAACAGTCGCGGGGCGCCCTTCAACGCGCTGTTAACTCACGCGGTGCTTTGCTACCGCATGCATCGAAGCCAACCCATCTACAAATCAGCTCTGATACCACCCGCCTAGAGGACGGGAACTCCCCCAGCATGGTTACCTCTGTTTCATGGCCTACCATCCAGCTTATCATGCCCCTTTCGACACGCTCAATTGCACCGCTGTGCTAAACGTGGTCTGCTCAAGCTTCACCCTGTGTACTGCACTAGTACCTCGCTCGCAACAGTCTTGGCATGCAGCTTCCCATGCCACCATGTCTTGCTCACCTGCCGAACCAAGCCCAAAGCCTTGTGCCTCGCGCTCGCGTGCCCAACTGAGTCCCACGCAGCTTTCCTTCGTGTGTGTTCCGAATTACTAGCACACGTTCATCCTTAGCCCACATGCTGTCGTGCTCAACTGAGTCCCACGTAGCGCCCTGGTGTTCTCATGAGGTTGCCCAGCCGTATGCACCGCGACACGTAGTCCGGCGCCATACTTCAACCTCCCATGAGTGCCACACGGCATCGCTGCGTCGACATCCTAGGCCCACCCTTTCAGGCTTAGGAGACACTTGCGCCCCCTCTAGCAATGCAAGGCCCCGTGTGGGTGGAAGGCAACTCTCCAGCTCCTCTCCCACATTGAAGGGTAAAATAGGCATTCAGCCAAAATGGCAGGAGAACCTCAAACCCCTTGGTTTGACATACCATAATGCCTCCTGCGTCGCTAGCCCACCTTGGCTATGTCGCGACCGCATCGCTCCCGCATCTTCCCCCTCCATGCGACCGTGTCGCGACCCCATAGCGCGACCACGTCACAAGGCCTTCTTGGCCCCCATGTCGCGTGCCCTCCTGGCACCACATGTCGTGCCCCAAGCACCATGCTACAAGCTCGAGTATTGGCCCTGTCACATGGTGCCGTAACGCTGCTGAGAGACTCTTCTTTCTGTTGCCAGAAGCGCCTTGATCTTCTTGAGGATCTTGTAGTAAGAGGCTACCTGCGATCTTTGAGAAGTGCCACGACATCTTTGCGGGGTGTTCTTCTTCTTGTGACTCTTCTTGGGATTAGGTTGGGCAACATCATGGGGCGACTTTGGACATCTCTTGGGACTACGTTGGACACCTCATTATGCATTTCATAAGACTACGTTGGTCACGTCTTGGGTCCACGTTGGGCACCATCATGGGGTGACTTTGGGCATTTCTTGGGATTACGTTGGGCAACATCATGGGAAGAGTTTGGACATTTCTTGGGGCCACGTTGGGCAACATCATGGGGCGACTTTGGGCATTTCTTGGGATTACGTTGGGCAAC
>CM037596.1:67509866-67604866 GCA_021018995.1 Chloranthus sessilifolius | reverse complement strand
TTCTGGCCATCCGATTAATTCTAGCCATCGACACGATCATCCGTATATGATCGTGCATTTTCCCACATTACAATTCGTGTTGGGTCGGGACCGAGCCACACATGTGGCTACCATGGTGGCAAGGCCACACCATGGCATGGGAGAGAGTCACGAACACACTCTCCTATAAATATGGGTTAAACACAATATATGGCCAAATAGTAGGAGAACCTCAAACATACTGGTTTGACATACCACAGCGCTGGGGGGCTGCTTGTGACGGGGCCAAGACTCGAGCTTGCAGCATGGTGCGTGTGGCACGACATGTGGTGTCAGGAGGGCACGCGACATGGGGCCAAGTGGGCCTGGCGACGTGGTCGCACTGCGAGGATGCGACATGGTCGCATGGGGGTAGGACGCGAAGCATCATTGTCACGACACGGACGCGACATAGCCAAGGTGGGCTAGCGACGCAGGGGGCGTTGCGGTATGTCAAACCAAGGGGTTCAAGGTTCTCCTGCCATTCTGGCTGAATGACTGTTTTACCCTTATAAAGGGGAAGGGAGCTTGAGAGCTATTCCCCCGCACACGGGGCCTTGCGTTGCCAGAGGGGGCGCAAATGTCTCCTAGGCCTGAAAGGGTGGGCCTAGGACGTCGACGCAGCGATGCCGTGTGGCACCCAAGGGAGGTTAAAGTATGGCCCCGGACTACGCGTCGCGATGCATACGGCTGGGCAACCTCGCGTGACAACACAAGGGTGCTTCGTGGGACTCAGTTGAGCACGACATCATGTGGGCTAAGGATGAACGTGTGCTAGTAATTTAGAACGCACACGAAGGCAAGCTGCGTGGGACTCAGTTGGGCATGCGAGCGCGAGGCACAAGGCTGTGGGCTCGGTTCGACAGGCGAGCGAGGTACTAGTGCAGTGCACAGGGTGAAGCTTGAGCAGGCCAAGTTTAGCACAGTGGTGCAGATGGCATGTCGTAAGGGGCACGATGAGCCGGGTGGTAGGCCGTGAAACAGAGGTAACCACATTGGGGGAGTTCCCGTCCTCTAGCGGGTGGTATCGGTGATGTGCGGATGGGTTGGCCGTTGCTGCACACGAAGCGCAGCAGCGGGTTGAAAGCGCGTCGAAGGATGCTCCCGCGATAGTTGGTACAGAAGTAGGCTGACATAGCGAAGCGTGTGTTAGGTGCCGCACAGGACTGAGGTTGCGGAAGTGCGACCCCGTGACACTTTGGTATCAGAGCCAAGTTCGATCCAGAAGCGATGATGCTATGAGCAAATTGGTGTGGTGGCACGCGATGTGGTGTCAAGAGGACACGTGACATCCTTGAACAATTGGTGCGGAGGCACGCAATGTGGTGTCAAGAAGGGCATGCGACATCCCTGAGCTAGTTAACAGGTGAGGGCCCTGTGACAGCAGAACCAAGTTGACCCGATCGGGGTGACAGTGGGGAGCTAGTGGGGAGGTGCGAACCTAAGAACTAGAAATGAGATGCGAACAAGCTGGGAGGAGTTGGCGGGGTCAGTTCACTGCGATCATGTGTCAACGAGGACGTTGACATTTATGGAGTGGTGGAGGATGTGATGGGGCCAAGACTCAAGCTTGCAGCATGGTGCGTGTGGCACGACATGTGGTTCCAGGAGGGCATGCGACATGGGGCCAAGTGGGCCTGGAGACGTGGTTGCATTGCGAGGACGCGACACGGTCACATGGGGGTAGGACGCGAAGCGTCACGGTCGTGACACGGACGCGACATAGCCAAGGTGGGCTAGAGACGCAGGAGGCGTTGCGGTATGTCAAACCAAGGGGTTTGAGGTTCTCCTACCATTCTAGCTGAATGACTATTTTACCCTTATATAGGGGAAGGGAGCTTGAGAGCTATTCCCCCGCACACGGGGCCCTGTGTTGCCAGAGGGGGCGCAAGTGTCTCCTAGGCCTGAAAGGGTGGGCCTAGGATGTCGACGCAGCAATGCCGTGTGGCACCCAAGGGAGGTTGAAGTATGGCCCCAGACTACGCATCGCGGTGCATACATCTGGGCAACCTCGCGTGACAAAACAATGGCGCTGCGTGGGACTTAGTTGAGTAGACAGAATGTGGGCTAAGGATGAACGTGTGCTAGTAATTCAGAACACACATGAAGGAAAGCTGTGTGGGACTCAGTTGGGCACGCGAGCGTAAGGCACAAGGCTGTGGGCTTGGTTCGGCAGGCGAGCGAGGTACTAGTGCAGTGCACAGGGTGAAGCTTGAGCAGGCCAAGTTTAGCACAGTGGTGCAGATGGCGTGTCGTAAGGGGCACGATGAGCCGGGTGGTAGGCCATGAAACAAAGGTAACCACATTGGGGGAGTTCTCGTCCTCTAGGCGGGTGGTATCAGAGCTGATGTGCAGATGGGTTGGCTTTGTTGCACGCTGGTGGCTGCATGGCAGGTTAAGCGTCGAAGGACACTCCATGACAGTTGGTATCGAGTAGGCTGACCTAAGCGAAGCATGCGTTAGGTGGCCGCAGGATTTAGATTACGGAAGTGACATCCGCCGTTGCGGGAGCCTCTTGCCCGAGACTCTTGCCGCTTGATCTTTCTAGTCTTCTTGTGATGCGTTGTGGGCTCTTTCTACGAAGTCTTCTTCGCATCTTCTTGAAATTTGCGGCCCATGACACTCTGTGCTATCGCTTGATTGAAATTCTTGCCGACGCCTTCTGAGCTATTCTGCTGATCCATCGTAGCACCGTGGTGCCGCCGCAACACGCCGCGGGTCGCCAGACGGCCTCATTAATCTATGCTCCAGCATGAAGGCATGACGACCTTGGAACTGTGCACTTAGCTAGCAAGAAGGTAAGCGAACCTTGTAAGCTACCCGTGTAGCGCGTGGGTGCAGAGGCATGTGGCCCTACGATGCGGTGCCAAGAGGGCACGCGACGTCCTAGTGCCATAAGGCACATAATGCGGTGCTCTGCATATGAGCACGCGACGTGGTGCCAAGAGGGCATGCGACGTCTTGGTGCCATAAGGCGCATAGTGTGGTGCTCCGCATAGGGGAACGTGACGTGGTGCCAAGAGGGCACGCGATGTCCAAGTGCTAAGGCACATGAGGCGGTGCCATGGTGGCATGCGATGTGGTGTCAAGAGGACACGTGACATCTAGCTTGTATGGCAAGCGATGTGGTGCCAATAGGGCACGTGATGCGGTGCTAAGGGCACATGGCATCTAGGTGCAATGTCGGACCCGATATGGTGTCGAGTTGACACGAGACACAGTCATGACTTAGACGTGACACGGTGCCATGAGGGTACGCCATGTGGTGCCATGAGGGCACACGACATGAGGCCATGAGGGCCTTACGACATGGTCGCGACACGGACGTGACATGGTCACGACGCAGTGCTATGTTGGACATGAGGCCATGAGGGCCTCGTGACGTGGTCGCGATGCGGATGCGACACGGTCGTAAGGGATGCTGATGCGTGACCTTACAAGCCATGTGGGCTTGGAGGATGGCACTGGGTGCCACGGTCAAAGGATCGTGTGCCATGATTAATGGCAAGACACCACCTTAACAGGTGTGTGCCACAGGTAGGAGGCCGTGTTCCATGGTGGTAAGACAAACCAAGGGGTTTGAGGGTTTTCTGCTACTTTGCCTAAGTTGGTCTTTGAACCATATATAGGGGGAAGGGAGCTATGGGGCTATTCTCCCACACATGGGGCCTTGCGTTGCGGAATGAGCGCATGTGCTTTCTAGGTTAGGGGTGTGCCTAGAACATCGCTGCAGCAATGCGGTGCTACGGCGATGCCATGTGTCACCTGGGGTGAGGTTACCATGTGGCCCCGTGCCGGCTTCGCAGTGCACATGGGTCAGTGACCTCACTCGGGCACTCAAGGGCTTACGTGGGACGCAGTGGTGCACACTAGCTGAGGGCCTGGAGTGGAGGTGTGTTGGTCGTGCGTACCACACACGATGCTTAGTTTGGAGAGCATGAAGAGCTGCATGCTACTCCAAGTGTGCTGGTCGCGTGGACCACACACGTTGGTTGGCTTGAATGGCATGATGAGATGCATGCCACTGTCTGAAGCGAGGGACTAATGCATTGCACAGGGTGAAGCTAGACAGGCCAAGGGGCACTGAGGTGCTGGCATGTGTGTCGCAAGTAGACACGATGCATTGAGTGGGTTCGCCTCGAGTGAAGGCAACCACAATGCGGGAGTTCCCGTCCTCTATGCAAGTGGTATTAGAGTGATGGTTGGATATGAGGTCTCGCTGTGCGTGGCAGTGAGAAGTTGCACGAGCGTGATAACCAATGTTAGGTTATGCTTCATGAGAAAACTGGTATCTGAGTTAGGCTAGCCTCACTGCAGTGGCAGCGAGGCACCGCACGGGTGTCGAAAAAAGTTACCCCATGATAGTTGGTATCAGAGCCAGATCGTTCCAATTGGGACTAGTTTGGCAAGCTAGAGCGATGAGGTGCGCTCTGATTTTGTGACAACCAGAGTTACTTGGGTGCAGTTGAGTTGCACGTCTGCTATAGAGACGCGATTGAGTCGCGCGCAGAGGGACGGTATTGCTAGGTTTTATGTCGCGAAAAAAGTACTCGACGCTAGTTGGCCATGTGAGCCACATGTTGAGTTAGCGGGCCGGTCCGAGGTGGATGGACGCTGGTGACTTTCAACATGAGACGTTGAGTCACACCGGTGCTGAGAGCACCGTTGCCATGTCGGCATGGAGCACGGGGGATGCTTCTTTCTCATTTCGTGATGGTTGTTGCCTATGAGGGCTATACATTGCGGTAGCGGGTTGGTCCAGGATGGATGAACGCTAGTGACCTCCAACATGAGACGTTGGGTCACGTTGGTGCTGAGAGCACCTTTGCTATAAATGGCAAGGAGCAAGTAGGATGCTCCATTCACATTTAACAACTTGTTGGCTACGAGTGCCACACGTTGAGGTAACGGGTCGGTCCGAGGCGGATGAGCGCTAGTGATCTCCAACATGAGATGTTGGATCACGTTGGTGTTGAGAGCACAGTTGCCAGGGATGGCAAGGAGCAGGTAGGATGCTCCAGTCTCACTTGAGAAGCTGAGATTTTATGAATCGGTGGTTGGTAGATGACATGAGGGTCTGGACCACTGGTATGCGGCAATGTAAGGATCAATATGTTGCGATGGCCCAGGATCGATGACCTAGGTGATCCAGTATAGCTTCAGAGGAAGCAAATACAAGAGCCAGATGGGTATCTTCAAAGGAAGTGAGTCCCAGGTGATCGTTGAAATCTTTGGTCTATGCGAAGGACCGTAAGTCAAGTTGCAGGAAGTGACTCGAGTCACACTATTGGGTGAAGACAGAGGTCGAGGTACTATAGTGTTAGAAGCATATAGCTTCATTGATTGAGCAAGGTGCTCATGGCAGACTCTTGGGTGAAAACATAGAGGTGTTGAGGTACTAGAGTGCTGCAGGATCATTGAGGACTTGTATGGTGATCAAGTCTAAAGGTCCGACAAAGCTGGGTTCCATCGGTTGCTACGATCGAAAGATATAAGCGATGTTGCGAATTTCAGCATTGTTAAGCCTACATCGAGGCACTAGAGCTGCAAAATTTTCCTGAGTGGCAGTCTCGTGGTTGGAAACATACATTGACGTACTGGAGTTCTATAAATCACACATAGGTCGAACTCTTGGGCGAAGACACACAGGTGTTGAGGTACTAGACGACAGTGTGGATGAAAGGTGGACTCCTGGGTGAAGATGCACTGTTGAAAACCTAGAGAGCTGCGAGGGGCAATGAGTTGCGGAAGCTTGGTTGCTAATGATTGTCTTGCTTCCGGTTGTATGAGGAACTGGTATATAAAGATTCTTGGGTGAAATACTGACCGGACCAACTTGGCTAGAACACTACGTGGGGTGAAGACACCGAAAATAGTTGACGTACTAGCACAGAATTGTGAATCAATGCAATGAAGTGTACTACCTGCGATTTAGATCCGAGTGTGCTTCGGTGAAGACCAGATTGTGTGTTGAGGAACTGACGTAGGAGTTCGGATGTTGACGAGGGCGTCAACGCATCGAGTGGGGGAGGAAAACATGATAAAAAATCACACCCCTATTGCATAGACTGAAGCACTTTAGTGCTTCAAATTCAAAATTTTCTAAGCGGACTCTTGGGTGAAGACACGTGGTGTCGAGGTACTATAGTGAGCTGTAATCACTAATGCTCAGTGAATGGCATAGTGACGAATAGCGTGGTGCAGAACCGCGTGGATATGACCAAATTGATCTAGCGAGGAGGTGAGAAACCTCGGGGCTAGATATTGGTGGAATACGTCTGCATGAGGATGCGATGTGAAACTCAGTAGAGTACGGGGGCCAGAGAGTCCAAATAGTAGGTGTGTTGGTGACGAGGGCCACACACGAGTGTAAGATTGGCTGATTTAGCGTGGGACACTAAGTGTAGCACATGAGTACACTACGAGAAAAGTGACTCTGGGTAGGCTTCGCATGGGGTGAAGACATAAGTCGAGGAACTGATGCGAGTCTTACTATCAATAAAGATGTTGACAACCAAATTGGTGGATGTGGCATGGTCCATTTCCTTGAGATACTGCATCAACGAGGACGTTGACCTTATTGAGTTGGGGAGGATGTGACGGCCTCATTAATCATGCGTGATGAAGGCATAAACCTTGGCAGCTGGGCACTTAGCAGCGGCGGACCTTGTAAGCTAGCCTAAGTGGTGCGTGGAGTCGAGGCTGCGAGAGCCACCGACATGATGCGTGCATGAGATGATGCATGATCGTGATGACCCGAACTAAGCTACGATCTAGTATGGTGGCTAGACGCGTGAAGGGCTTAGAATGCGGTACTCCGCGATAGAGCACGAGACGTGGTGCTAAGAGGGCACATGACGTCCTAGTGCCATAAGGCATGTAATGCTGTGCTTCGCGTATGAGCACGCGACGTGGTGCCAAGAGGGCATGCGACATCTTGGTGCCATAAGCCGCGTAGTGTGGTGCTCCGCATAGGGGCACGTGATGTGGTGCCAAGAGGGCACATGACGTCCAAGTGCTAAGGCACATGAGGGGGTGCCATGGTGGCACGCAATGTGGTGTCAAGAGGACACGCGAAATCTAGCTTGTATGGCAAGCGATGCGGTGTCAAGAGGGCACGTGATGCGGTGCCAAGGGCACGCGACATCTAGGTGCAATGAAGGACCCGATATGGTGTCGAGTTGAAGTTGCACGAGCGTGGCAGTTGACAGGCGAGAAGCGGTGCCCATGTGGTGCCATGAGGCCGTAGATGAGGCAGCATGAGGCCTTATCCCGCAGACGCGACAGAGGGCGACCGCATGGACATGAGCAGACCATGTTGGGGACCGAGACCATGAGGACCGCGTGGCGTGGTGCCGCGATGCGGATATGCGCAGCAGGGCATGCGTGACCTCACAAGCCATGTAGGCTTGGAGGATGGATGGTGCCATGGTCAGAAGGATGTGTGATTAATGGCAGAAACCACCCCTGCCATGGCGGTGGTGTATGCCATGGTGGTATGACAAACCAAGGGGTTTGAGGGTTTTTATGCTACTTTGCCTAAGTTGGTCTTTGGACCATATATAGGGGAAGGAGCTGGAGCTATTCTCCACACATGGGGCCTTGCGTTGAAATGGCGCATGTGCTTTCTAGGTTAGGGGTGGGCCTAGAACATGCATCATGTCTCAATGCGTGGCGATGCCATGTGTCACTGGGTTACCATGTGGCCCGTCTTTGGCGTCACGGTGCACATGGGTCGGTGACCTCAACAGGGCAACTCAAAGTGTGCGCACGTGGCCGCACACTAGGAGAGCACAGGCGGAGTGTGTTGTGTTCGTACCACACACAATGCTTGGTAGAGCATGAAGAGATGCATGCTACTCAAGTGTCTTTGATGCGTGGAGCACACCGTTGGTTGGCCAGATGGCATGATGAGATGCATACATGCAAGCGAGGACTAATGGTAATTGCAGTGTGAAGCTAAGGCATTGGCATGATGTTGCATGTAACCTAGTAGATCCCACAACGCATTGAGTGGGTTGCAGAGTGAAATCCACAGCCTCTTCCCCTATTGGTCCAAAGACCATGGTATCGGTATGGTTGGATATGAGGTCTCGTATGGTTTGTCATACCACCTGGCGTGATAACCAATGTTAGGTTATTCTTAATTGAGAAAAGCGGTATCGAGTTAATGGCCTCGTGATGGCGAGGAACCCAGGCGTCAAAAAAATTATCCGTGACATCGCTCTTTGACTGCGACTACCGATCTTCTTGTGAGATCTTTTGCGACCTTGTGCACGTCACGAGGCCCTCATGGCCTCATGTCCAACATAACACCTGTGCACTATTCTTCTTTGCCAGCGTCACTTTTGCCGCAAGGCCCTCTCACTGGCTTCACTGTGGCCTCATTCTTAACGCATGGCGTCTTTCGGATCGTGTCTCGTGCTTACTCGACACCATATTGGATCCGTCATTGCACCCGGATGCCACGCGCCCTTGGCACCGCATCACGTGCCCTCTTGGCACCACATCGCTTGGCATATAAGCTATATGTCAGTGTCCTCTTAGCACCACATCACGTGCCATCATGGCACCGCCTCACATGCCTTAGCACTTGGACGTCGTGTGTCCTCTTGGCACCACGTTACATGCCCCTACGCAGAGCACCGCACTACTCACCTTATGGCACCAAGACGTCGCGTGCCCTCTTGGCCCCACATCGTGTGCCCCTACGCGAAGCACCGCATTACGTGCCTTATGGCACCAAGATGTCGTGTGCCCTCTTGGCACCACGTCGCGTGCTCCATCACGAAGCATCGCATTCCAAGCCCTTCACGCGTCTAGCCACCATACTAGATCACAGCTTAGTTCTAGTCACCATCGCATCATGCATCAAGGACTCATGCACGCATCGCAGGGCCGCGTGCCTCTGCGCCCACGCGCTACACGGCTAGCTTACAAGGTCCGCTTGCCTTCTTGCTAGCTAAGTGCCCGCCCATCGTCATGCCTTCATCTTTGGCGCATAGATTAATGCCACATGCTCAGCGGTCTTGCGGGCTTGTTACTGATTTGCGAGATGCTACCGCCGACAGCGACACGGCTGAAGGCTAGGCACGTGTTGGGGCACATAACAGGGCCACGTTGGGCATCTCATGGGGCAGCACTAGCAACATCATGGGGCGAGTTTAGACATTTCTTGGGATTACTTTGAGCAACATCATGGGGCGACTTTGGACATCTCTTGGGATTACGTTGGACACCTCATTATGCATTTCATAAGACTACGTTGGTCACGTCTTGGGTCCATGTTGGGCACCATCATGGGGCGACTTTGGGCATTTCTTAGGATTACGTTGGGCAACATCATGGGAAGAGTTTGGACATTTCTTAGGGCCACGTTGGGCAACATCATGGGGTGACTTTTGACATTTCTTGGGATGTCATCATGGGAGGACGTTCAACACATCATGGGAGCACGTTGTGCATGTGTTTGGGCCAATTTGAGCATTTCTTAGGGATACATTGAGTTGGGGCTGTGTTAGGCATTTCTTGGAGATACATTGAACATGCCATGTGCTATGTTGGGAACGTCTTAGCGCTACTGTCCCCAAGAAATGCTATTTGTCATATGTGCTATGTTGGGAACGGCGGTGCGATGCTATTTGTCACATGCGCTAGTGTCCTAAGCATCGTTTCGAGGCTATTTTCTGGGCTACTTATCACGGGGTAACTTTTTTCGACGCCCGTGTGGTGCCTCGCTGTAGCTACAGTGAGGCCAGCCTAACTCAGATACCAGTTTTCTCACGATGCATAACCTAACATTGGTTATCACGCTCGTGCAACATCTCGCTGCCGCGCACAGCGAGACCTCATATCCAACCATCACTCTGATACCACCGGCCTAGAGGATGGGAACTCCCGTGTTGTGGTTGCCTTCACTCGAGGCGAACCCACTCAATGCATCGTGTCTACTTGCGACACACATGTCAGCACCTCAGTGCCCCTTGACCTGCCTAGCTTCACCCTGTGCAAAGCACTAGTTCCACGCTTCAGACAGTGGCATGCATCTCATAATGCCATTCAAGCCAACCAACGTGTGTGGTTCACGTGACCAGCACACTTGGAGTAGCATGCAGCTCTTCATGCTCTCCAAACTAAGCATTGTGTGTGGTACGCACGACCAACACACCTTCGCTCCAGACCCTCAGCTAGTGTGCGGCACTGCATCCCACGTAGCACTTGAGTGCCCCGGTGAGGTCACCGACCCATGTGCACCGTGACGCCAGCACGGGGCCACATGGTAACCTCACCCCAGGTGACACATGGCATCGCCGCAGTGCCACATTGTTGCTACGATGTTATAGGCCCACCCCTAACCTAGAAAGCACATGCACTCATTTCGCAACGTAAGGCCCCATGTGTGGGAGAATCGCTCCATAGCTCCCTTCCCCTTATATATGGTCCAAAGACCAACTTAGGCAAAGTAGCAGAAAACCCTCAAACCCCTTTGTTTGTCATACCACCATGGCACATGGCCTCCTGCCCGTGGCACACACCTTCAAAGGTGGTGTCTTGCCATTAATCATGGCACACGATCCTCTGACCGTGGCACCCAGTGCCATCCTCTAAGCACACATGGCTTGCGAGGTCACGCATCAGCGTCCCTTGCAACTGTGTCGCGTCCGTGTCGCGACCACGTCACGAGGCCCTCATGGCCTCATGTCCAACATATCACTACATCGCGACCATGTCGCGTCCGTGTCGCGACCATGTCGCAAGGCCCTCATGGCCTCATGTCGCGTGCCCTCATGGCACCACATGGCATACCCTCATGGCACCGCATCACATCTAAGTCGTGATTGTGTCTCGTGTCAACTCGACACCATATCGGGTCCGTCATTACACCCAGATGCCGCGTGCCCTTGGCACCACATCACGTGCCCTCTTGGCACCGCATTGCTTGCCATACAAGCTAGATGTCGCGTGTCCTCTTGACACCACATCACGTGTGTTGGCGGATTTCTGAGTGTGTGCTTGCTTTATTGGTTGTGGTAAAAGAAATTTAAAAATCAAAGAAATGGTAAAACAGGGGATGGAATCAGCACAACTAAGAAATCCTAGACCTATAAGATACAGGGTCCATTATGGCTAGTTTTGATAAGTAAGAGTTTATCCCATAGGGAAAGGTGATCTACAGCTTCAAGGGAGGCATCTCTAGTAGTCCCTCCAGATCTGACTACAGATCTGGCAGTCCTAAAAAGGAGGGGAGTTTAAGGTCACTTATTCTAGGTATTCTAAGGTAACCTAATGTCTAAACTACAGAAAGCGTTGAGAGGATGGATGGATGGAATGTGGAAAATAAATATAAAAGGGTGAGAAGTATGTTATTGAGCCTAGATCAGATGAGCTTTGTAACTCAGATTCAGATCTGATGTTATAGAAATCCTGTCCAATGGCTATGTTATCACCACTGAGGAGAAAAGATCCAACCCATCTCTCTGCCATGATTTAATCCCTTAAGGTTATAACCTGTCCACTCAAATGGTCACAGACTATCCCATAGGGGAACCAAAATCCAGGGATGGGTCAAAACAAGTTAATCATTGTAGGCACTATTTCATCTAGGCTACCAGCTCAAGAATCCATAGGGAACCTCAACCACTAGAGCTCTATGTGTGGGGCTAAGGCTGTATAGGACCATGATAGCCCAGACACATAGAACCAACAAGAGATTGAGTACAACCTTTGATCTAGCTGTCCATTGCTTGAGTGAGGCTACAATGGTCCAGTCACAAGCCTACAATCTCTATAACTAGATCAAATCTAACATCTGATAGCGGATCTATACAATTATAGGGGAGTCTGCCTCTGTACAATCTCCCACCAGGCTTCTACAAGCTCAGGTGTAAAGAAGAAAGATCCATCTTGGATCGGTGGATTAGAATCACCCTAAGGCTATAACCTGTCCACTTGAATGGTCACAGACTATCCCAGAGGCTATCCTCCTCACGGAGCACAAGACAAAACAAGAATATCGCTGCCACCACCATGGTCACAAGGCTACCAGCTCAAGCTCCCATGGGGATTTCAGATCTAGTGGGTCCTCTGGTGGGGCTAAGGCTGTATAGGACCATGATAGCCCAGACACACAGGTCACTTTGATCTGAGTGGCCCTTAGAATCAGACCTCCATTGCTTTGAATCACAGCCAAAGTAATGGCGGATCACAAGGCAGCAGCCTTACACAGAGCATCTCACATTCAAACACAAATCCTACAGAGTACAAATCCTATTACAAAACTTCCATTGATCTAGTTTAAAAAGCATACAAAGACATAGCCAGCAAGTGCTGGACTATGGAGAGAAGGAAAAGGAAAAAGGAAACTACTTACAGCTACAAAAAGAAAAAAAAATGATCTCAGATCAAGTCTCCAAGAAATGAGATGTGTTCCCAGCTATTCCAAGATGTTTAAACCTAAGCTAAGTATGGTTTTATATAGCAGTGGTATGGCGGCGCATTAGGGTTAGGAAACCCTAATTTTAACGATGCCACATGTCCGAATAGTGATCCTTGGATGCCTTGGGGCGCGCACACAGAGATTTGAGCATGGGAGTTCGTGCCCTAATCACTAGAAATTCCCAGAAGATCCTCTGCTAAAGAGATGAAAGTTGAAGTTCAGAGCTTCGCTAGGTAGCCATTATTTCCCAGACTTGTCGCGCGATAACACTTGCTCTTCGTGAGGATGATTTGATATTGAAGCTTCAACCGTCGCGAGGTTGCCTTGGTTTGCTCTTCAGGCAGTCGTGAGGTTGAGTAGACATCAAAGCCTCAGATGTCGCGGGGTTGGAGTTCAAGCAGTCGTAAGGTAGCTGCGCGATCGCTGGGTTGATCTTCGCTAGGACAGATTTGAATAGTGCGAGAATATCGTGAGCACTTCTCTTCGATGGACTTCACGAGTTTCCTCGCGAGGCTTTAATGAGTTTTGAATTGCGCGAGGTTTCATGCCTTGATTGATCTTTGCGAGGATGGCTCTGTCTTCGCGAGGATGCTTTCTTCTTGAATGGCATGAGAACTGTGCGAGGAGTTCTCTTCTGATAATTGCATCCCGCGGCCACTGCGCGACAGCTGTGCGAGGAGTCTCCTGAAGCTTGCTCTCCTCAGCCGTTCTGAGCAAACTACACGAGGTTGAGAGAGGTCTGCTTTGAACTGCGCGAGACTGCACGATGTGTTCTACTCTTGAGCTTTGCGAGAGCTGCGCGAGTAGTTGTTGTAAAGTCTTGGGAAGATCAGTTGGACTGCACGAGGCTCATTCCAAGTTTGGATTCAGAGTCCATCCTTCTGAGGGACTTCTGGTGCCAAAACAGGCTCCTTAGCAAGATTCCTGGCCTTGTTTTACTGCTGATTATTACCTACATAAAATACTTAACAAAACTTATTAGCTGGCTAAGGGTCTAATCAAAGGTTAAGTTAAGGGGTGAAAAGTGGTACTTTTCAGGTCTTAACACACCCCCAAACCTAATCTTTACTAGTCCCTTAGCAAATCTACATTAAATCTACTACAAAAATTAAATGTCACTTTCGTAGGGAGCATGGATACATTTAGCATATGTATCAAGCCTTTTAAACCCCTAGGTGATCCCTAGTGGAGGAGTGAAGTCTCCTGAGGGTTTTCAGTGAAGACACCCACAAACTTCTCAATGAAACAGTTAACAAAAATGCAATATCATCAAGTGAGCAGTCAAGAAACAGACTTAGTTTACTCTTGAATTAGTAAACATAAAAGAAATTTAATCCATTGGTTGCATAGTAATTTAAACAGCATAAACTTCTCATGAATGCACAGCATTTCCAATCAGTGTACTCCCACAGAAAACTGCACAAGTGTGTGCCAGCACTGAGCTCATCATCAGATTAAAAATTAGGTTATAAGTCGTACATAATGCATTCAAGTTCAGACCCAAAAACTTTTCAGGGCATACTCTCATAAGGGTCTTGTTGAGGGGTTCATTTTCTCTCAGGCTCAAGAGCAGATACATCCCCCAAATGGGTCTGTAAGTATGAGCATCGGCATAGCTCTTAGGTGCTGACATCATTGACACATCCTCACCATAGATTGAATAACTCTTTATCTCCATATGACAACTCACTCAACTTTGGATCACAAGGGCTTTTAACTGGGCTAGAATGTGGCTTATGGAGTGGGATTAAAAGAATGGAAGATTGAAAAGGGGTTCAAAATTGAGAAATCAGTAAGTGAAAGAGGTGGTTCATGACTTCACCTTCTTGAATTCACCTCCTTTCTTCTTCTTTGAGATTTTCATATTTGAAGTGATCAGTTTCTCTTCTTGATTTTGATTTTCCAAAAGAAAGTTCTTCTTTGACTCCTCTCTTGCTCCTCTTAATTATTGTTTTTGTTTCTTTTTTATGGAATTTTCTTTTTTTTATTTTCGTTTTTGCTTTTCTGAAATGCCACCATGTTCTCAGTTTCCATACTGCCAGATTTGAGGTATTTCTTCTCCATTCACTTAATGTTGACCATAACTATTCCATCTTCAGCTCTTTCTCCTTTACCTTCTGAATTCTCGGTGAGGTAGGTGAATCGAGTTCATAGGTTCAGGTACAAGTACTTGGGTGCATATTGAAGAAATTTAGGATTTAAAGCTCAAAGGGGGTATGGACAAGGGTAGTTGCTTTAGGGTCAGTCTTATTAGGCTCAAACTGTCCAAGAGAAGGCCTTGATCCTTTCCTAAGTTTCATGAGTCTTTGTCATTGTTTCAACTTGGGTTGCCTAACTTCTAGTGAGCCCAGGACTCGGAGTCCTTAGAACTAGAAGAAATTGCCTTAGTCACTCCTCAAAGGATGGAGAGAAAAAATTATAGGCCCAATTCTCACGGTTATGGTCTTCCTTTGAACATTTAAGTATGTCCTCACCTTTTCTCTCTCTAATGATTCACTAAGTCTTTGATACAAGTGAGTTTCCTTGGTGATTCTATCATCATGGAAATGTGAAATATTAAAAGTTTATAATGTCTAAAGTTTGCAAAAATTTTAAATTTCTTATTTGTCATGATTCTTAAGTGAACATAGATCCATTTCCATATTACTCAGATGACTCTGCTGCACTTAGGTTAACTATTCCATGGGCAGGGTCTGCCTGCCACACCCCCAAACCTTTGAGGAGCAGTGTCCTCAGTGAGTCAAATGTGTCTTGCAGTTCATTATTTGGTAAAAAGAACATGGAGCAAAACACACAACAAACAAAGCACAATAGAAATGACAAAAGAAGAAAATCTATTAAAAATGAGAAATGTACAAACAGAATCAAAAGATTGCAGAAATAGAAAAAATCCTAGGTACAATCTAATCAGAGTCTGGATTAAAACTTGTCCCAACCCATCTTCTTGGCATGTTCTTGAAGGTAAGCCTCTTCCTCCTTTTTTTTTCGTTCCCTCTCTTCCTTCCTTGGGCGCTTTTTTGGGTATGGTTGGTGTCCAGGACCCTCATTTTCTCGGTATTTGGCTGGAGGGATCGCCAAGCTTGTGATTGGGTGGCTTGAGGGGTTTGGTGGGAGATTTTCCTTTGGGGCTTTTACCTTTTGAGCTCGTCCCTTTAGAGGCTTGCCCGTGCTGAGTCGGAGGGGGGATAAGAGGGGATTGGGCTTGTGCTGGCTCAGGAGGGACAATAGGGGATTTATCTTTTTCTTGTACCTAAGGCAGGAGAGGACTTTTCCCTTTACCAAACTTAGGGGGAGCCACAAAAGACGTGTCTTGTTCCTTTACTGCAGGAATGGCAGGGCTCTTCCCCTTCACTGGCTGGCTCATTGGTGGTGCCTCCTCAAACTGGGCAGATTTGTCTTTTCTAATTTTCAAAGAGGCAGTTGGGTGAGTAGTCCTCTTGGCAGTAACCTTCCTTCGCTGAGGATAAGTTTGTTCAGCAGGGCTGGATGAAGGAGCAGCAGTAGGATTCTTAGCAATGGGATCCATAGGTGGTGCAGAATCAGAGTCTGAGTCAGAAGGAAAAAGCGTAGTGGGATCCAATCCCTGGGCAGCAGCGGCCTGTCTGCGTTCCTCTTTGGAAAGTAGGCAACCATGGGGATCATCCTGAGCAGAAGCTCTGGTGACCTTTGGAGGTGGCGATGGAGGGGCTGGCCTTTTTCCTTTTTGGGCTGCAGTGGCTCTTTCGGAGGTGGGAGGTTTCTTGGAAGGAGTCCGTTTTCGTTTGGGGGCAGGAGAGGAAACAGGGGAAGGCACAGAAACAGGAGCAGGAGCTGGAGTAGGGACTTTAGCAGGAGCAGGAGATTGAGTAGAAGCAGGAGGAGGTACTGGAGTTGGGGTTGTAAGAGGTGGGGGAACAGGTTGTGTAGGTGTAGGGGCAGGGGGAGTGGAAGAAGATGGGCCTGGTTGGGTGGAAGAAGATGGGGCCTCAGGGGGTGCTGTGGCGAGAGGGGTGGCCTGAATTGGTTGGGATAGTAGGAAGGCAACCCTCTGTACCAAAATCTCAATTTTCTTGGTAGCCCACAGGAGATTGGTATCTGAAAACTCCTTACTGAGTTTGTTGATCTCCTGAGCATTGTTCAGTTTCCTTTGTAATAACCTGGCTTGTTTTTTCGCCCTTTCTGCATTGGCTTTTTCCATTTTCATAGTCATTTTGTAGTAAGTTGCCGCAGCCTTGTTCGCATTGAGTGTCTCCAAAATTGCCTCCCACCCCTTGGAAATATCGCGCAGCTTCTCGCTATGAGCAAGCTTCAAGTCACTCATTTTCTGCAGCAAGGGGTACTCGATGGCTTGTCGAAGTTGGGCCATGCCATTGAGAACATCCCTCTTGATATAGGCATTGTCCCGCATGGAATGGAGGAGGGTGAAGTAGGGAGGGGTGTAATAGGAGTGTCTGGGTAAGATTGGTAGAAATGGAGTGGAAGAAGTAGAAGGTGATTGATCTTGAGGGTAAAAGTGGGGGCTGTAGTAATGAAGTCGAGAGGTGGAAGTGGCTGGGGCAGTCAGTGTTCAATGGTCAGTGAATTGAGGAGGGGGTAGGATAAGGGGTGGAATGGAAGGCATGGGTGGAAAAGTAAATGAAGGATGGTCAGTGGAGGTGGATGGTTCTGAGAAAGGGAAAAATGGAATGGTGAAGGGTCGAAATGGAAGTGGTGGGGGTACAAATATGTGGGATTGAATGGGAAAGGTGGATGGGAAAGGAATGGGGTCTGTTTGGGTAGAAGTGTTGGTAAATTGTAGTGGAGGTAATATGAGTGGGGGAAGGATAGGTAGAGTGGGAAAGGAGTGGTGGGGTATGGTGTCTTGGAGGGTGAGGGGTGTAGGTAAGTCAATGGGGGTGAAGTGAGGTTGCACTGTGGAGTCAGAGGTGGAAGGGAGCTGGATGAGGGGGGTGGTAGGAGGTTGTGTAGAGATGGGTGGGTTTGTCAATGTTTGGAGGGTGGATTTTATGTTGGTGATGTTAGTTTGCATTTGGTCTTGGGTATGTGTTGTGTTGGAGAGTTGGGTCTAGATGTCATGTATGAGGGAAAGGATATGGGTAAGGGTATCTGAGGTTGGTTGGGGTGGAGTATGAGGATAGGAGGGAACAGGTTGGAAAGGGGAAGTGGGGGCATGATGGAAAGTTGTAGGAGGAGAAGATGAAAGGTTCGGTGAGTGATGTGGGGAAGGGAGTGGGGAATCTGGGAGGGGGATATCATGGGTTGGCAGGGTGTCAAGCAAGGTAGTCATGAAGGCTTGATACCCTGAAGTGGTGGCTAGGTTAAAGTCGAGATCTTGGAGTGGAGATGTAGTTGGGAGGGGTTGGAATAAGGGTTGGTCAATATGTGGTGTGTCTGTGAGAGTGATAGGGGTGGGTGGGGTAGGTAAAGGTATGGTAGCGGTTGGGTGAGAGGTTTTATTTTAAAGGTATGTTATCAAGGGAGGGCTGTCAGGGTTGAGGTCAGATGATGTTGGAGATACTGGGGCTGTGTATTGAGGTAAGGTGGGTGAAGGGGGAGTGCTGTCATGGGGTTCAACACTTTCCACCTAGGAATGAATCACTGTGGGAGGTGGAATGGAAAAGGGAGATAAGAGAGGGAAAGGGAGAGATGGAATAGGCAGAGAAACTGATGGAGAGGCAAGTGTGGTGAATGGAGGTATTGCTGCGGAAGCATAGGTGACAGAAGCTTGCACCACCTTCTTTGCAGCAAGGGCTTTAGCCTTCTTTGTGGGGGCAGGGGTGGCCTTTGCCACAGCAGTTCCCTCTCCTTGCTCAAACAACGAGCTTGACCTTCTTCTTCTTCTGTGGATCCATCAGACTTCTGCTGATCCCCCATTGTCTTTTGGCAAAAGTGGTGGGAGTGAGGTCAGCAGATAACTCTCCCACTGGTATCTTGTACCCTCCCCTCAGATGTAATTTGGTGATGAGTCTTCCATAGGAGAGAGTGTGGATCTTCTTTTGCAGCCCGAGTTTCACCATCATATCCTTTATGGCTTCAAAGATCAACCATGCAGCATTAAATCCATGGCCCAGAGAGAAGGAATAGAGAGCATCAGCAATTGGTGTCCTCCTCTCTTGCTGATGGCCGGAGCAATAAATATTCTTCCTCAGCACTTGATCAATGAACATCAATTTGGGATTCAAATCTCTTCTTCTGATGGAGTCCCCTGTGGCCTTCAAACCTCTGGTAATGGCCTGTGCAATGGTATCAATGGAGGCACTCACAGGGGAACCATAACCACAGTTGGGATAAAAAATGGCAGGGATGCCCATGACTTCAGCAATCAACGCTGGGTTGAGTAGCATCTCAAAATTATCAACTAACACAAGAAGGCCTGGCTGCCCATGTGTGTCTGGTCTGACCCTAAGGTGCTAGTAAAAGAGTTGCACTAACCTAGGGTAGGCTAGTGCTGGAATCATTTTCATCAAGGGGATCAAACCAGCCTTGCGCAAGAACTCAATGGCAGGTGCTGACAACGGCTCAGTTTCAAAAAAAGATATATCAAAAATGGCTTCAGGCTCTAAGGGAATGGAAATGAGGAGCTCAGAGGGTGTAGAGTAATCAAGTGTTTGTTCAGCCACCTCAGGAACCACCTTCTTCCCTTTTTGTTGTGCCGTAGAGGACTTGGCTTTCTTTGGGGCGGGCTCCACGGTGGTCTGGTCCCTGGCTCTCTTTACAGGTGCACTTTTAGGAGCCATTAAGATTCTCCTTGGTGAGTGTGTAGTTGAAATTTTGAAAGAAAAAATCAAGAGCTGAGTCTTACCCTAAAAGTTAGGTTTCTGTTCAATTTGATGCACGGTAGACCGCAGGAGCTCCTAGCAGGGGGCAACTATTGATGGAAACTTTAAGAACAAAAATCTAGAATTTCAAAGTGAGTGATGAACTGTAGACAAGATGCTGGAGGAGAGAGATTGAGAGGGGTGGGAGCTAGGGTTTCGCTGGCAGGAGAGGAAAGAGAAAGCAGTAAAGAAAAGCAGCGCGGGGTGGGATTTTAAATATCGCGAGGCTTGGCGCGCTTTAAAAATATCCGCTCGCTAGATAGGCATGAATGGGTCACAAGATTGGATATTCAATTACTGCGAGAGGAAGCCCACACAACTATATCTGAAACTCGTGACAGCAAAGTAAAGTAATTCTTTATGAACTACGTGAGAGGAGACCAAACCAAATTTTCAGAACCTCGCGATGGCTTAATAGAGTCAGAATTCACACACCCACTAGTCAGCCTTTCGACCTTTATTTTGTGGGTGGATTCTCTCACAGGCTCTCTTCCAGAGACACCCATAAGCATTATAAAACATTCAAAAATTCCCATACTCTCAAAGCATTAAATTCACACATCATGAAAAGTATTCAAACAATACCATCATCATTCAATCACTTAAAATTATCAAACAAAGGGAACAGAAATAAAAGTAGGCATAAAGCACTAAACTCAGACCCGAACAAGATCATTACAAATTTCTCTAAACTGTAAAGTACATATCATATAAAGTGCACAGTTCTTAACATTAATTTAATGCAAGATCCCCTTCAGGGTTTGAGGATCCTTCACCAATCAAAAATTGGCCCTTGGGATTAACCACTGGTTGACTGGGCAACCTTCCCTCTTCTCTTTTGGCTAAGGTATTCGCTAGTTGGCCAATCTGCTCTTCCATCTTCTTGATGCTCTAACCATGAGAATTTACAGTCTGAGCCAAGGAACCCAGCTTTTACAGTGAGGTCAAGACCTGGTCCTCGAAAGAAGTATTTCTGGGTTGAGATGGGGGTAAGACCAATTGATTTTGTTGCTGATGGGGCTGCTGATGGTGCTGGAAGTTAGACCTAGGGGCATTCCCTTGATTGAACTGCTGTTGTGGCCTTTGTGGTAAGGCCAACATCTGCTGGGGCTTCATGTAGTTGTCTTGCCTCCACCTCAAATTTGGGTGGTCTCTCCATTGGTAACCAACATTTTGGTGCTGGTATCTATATGGCTGTCTGTTGTAGCCCCCAGATTGTTGCTGGCCATAAGATTGAGCAGCAGCAGCATGTTTCAAAACCAACTCAGGGAATTGCCCTGCAGATGGACATTCCTCCACTGTGTGCTGTGGGGACTGCATATCAGACATGCCTCCGCCACATGAGCAGCCCTTCTGGGTTGCATCACAGTCAGTAATTTATCAAACTTCATAGAGAGGTTTGCCATCTGCAGCTGCAGGTCATTGTTCTCAAACACCTTATAAACTTTTCCTCTTGATCCAGTAGCAAGCCCCACCTTTGACTCAGATTCCTGACTAGTTCTTGTCAGGGATGGCTTTTGAAAAGCATTCTCACTAATCACCTCAAATAATTCCCATGCCTCCTCAGCAGTCTTGTGCATGTAGGATCCACCACAAGAGGCATCGACCATATCTCTATTTTTCTCATCAATCCCATTGTAGAAGCTTTGTACAAGCTGCTACTCTGGGATCTTATGGTGGGGGCATTGTTTGAGCATTTCTTTAAACCTATCCCAGGCTTGGTTAAAATCCTCAGTTGGGGATTAAGCAAAAGCAAGAATCTCTTTCCTCAACTGGCGAGTTTTGGTCTCAGGGAAGAACTTGGTCAGGAACTTGGTCTGCAGGTCTTTCCATGAAGCAATACTATTGTTGGGAAGAGTGGTCAACCTGGTACTGGCCCTATCCTTCAAAGAGAAGGGAAAGAGTCTGAGCCTAGTAGCCTCAGGTCCCAAACCAGTGATATTAAAAGTGGTGCACAAGGCCAAGAACTGGTTAATATGCTTGTAAGGGTCCTCCTTGCTAAGCCCATGGAAAGAGGGCAACATTTGGATGATTAAAGTTTTTATTTCATAATTCCCCTGAACATCAGGGAATTGAATGCTAAAAGGGGAGTTATAGCCATCCAGAGCATTCAACTCCTTGAGAGTTCTGGGTTGTTCTTCACCCATATTTGCTGTCACAGGCTCACTTGGGGGCTCTCTGTGGTGTGCCTGTCTCTTCTAAGTCTCCTTCCCCTTTCTAACTCAGGGTTAAGAGGCTCTAAAGTAGGGCTGAGAAATCTCCTCCCTAGCATACAAACACACCAACATCAAGGAAAGCTTCTTGTAGGCACATTGCAAATGAATAACATTACAATTAACAAATTTATCTAACTAACTTACAGTTATTCAAAGAATACATTTACAACTATCCTAGATACTGCTAGAGAATTTTCAAGAAAGATAGACAGAGTTTTAAAAGTTAGAGAGTTTGCAAACAGAGGTAGCTAAGCTCTAATTCCAGTCCAACTGTCCTTCACTGCTGCTGTCTAGATCTGCAAGAAAGGTTCAAAATTATATCAGCAGTATCAATTATTTACATTTGCAAAGAATACTAAGAATACAAAAACTAAGGGTTTACTAATAGATCATCTGTCCCCGGCAACGGCGCCAAAAACTTGTTGGCAGATTTCTGAGTGTGTGCTTACTTTATTGGTTGTGGTAAAAGAAATTTAAAAATCAAAGAAAGGGTAAAACAGGGGATGGAATCAGCACAACTAAGAAATCCTAGACCTGCAAGATACAGGGTCCATTGTAGCAAGTTTTGATAAGTAAGAGTTTGTCCTACAAGGAAAGGTGATCTACAACCCCAAGGGAGCCATCTCTAGTAGTCCCTCCAGATCTAACTACAGATCTGGCAGTCCTAAAAAGGAGGGGAGTTTAAGGTCACTTATTCTAGGTATTCTAAGGTAACCTAATGTCTAAACTACAGAAAGGGTTGAGAGGATGGATGGATGGAGTATGGAAAATAAATATAAAAGGGTGAGAAGTATGTTATTGAGCCTAGATCAGAGGAGCTTTGTAACACAGATTCAGATCTGATGTTATAGAAATCCTGTCCAATGGCTACGTTATCACCACTGAGGAGAAAAGATCCAACCCATCTCTCTGCCATGATTCAATCCCTTAAGGTTATAACCTGTCCACTCATATGGTCACAGACTATCCCATAGGGGAACCACAATCCAGGGATGGGTCAAAACAAGTTAATCATTGTAGGCACTATTTCATCCAGGCTACTAGCTCAAGAATCCATAGGGAACCTCAACCTCTAAAGCTCTATGTGTGGGGCTAAGGCTGTATAGGACCATGATAGCCCAGACACATAGAACCAACAAGAGATTGAGTACAACCTTCGATCTAGCTGTCCATTGCTTGAGTGAGGCTACAATGGTCTAGTCACAAGCCTACAATCTCTATAACCAGATCAGATCTAGCATCTGATAGCGGATCTATACAATTATAGGGGAGTCTGCCTCTGTACAATCTCCCACTAGGCTTCTACAAGCTCAGGTGTAAAGAAGAAAGATCCATCTTGGATCGGTGGATTAGAATCACCCTAAGGCTATAACCTGTCCACTTGAATGGTCATAGACTATCCCAGAGGCTATCCTCCTCACGGAGCCCAAGACAAAATAAGAATATCGCTGCCACCACCATGGTCACAAGGCTACCAGGTCAAGCTCCCATGGGGATTTCAGATCTAGTGGGTCCTGTGGTGGGGCTAAGGCTGTATAGGACCATGATAGCCCCGACACACAGGTCACTTGGATCTAAGTGGCCCTTAGAAATAGTCCTCCATTGCTTTGAATCACAGCCAAACCAATGGCGGATCACAAGACAGCAGCCTTGCACAGAGCATCTCACATTCAAACACAAATCCTACAGAGTACAAATCCTATTACAAAACTTCCATTAATCTAGATCAAAAAGCATACAAAGATATAGCCAGCAAGTGCTGGACTATGGAGAGAAGGAAAAAGAAAAAGAAAACTACTTACAGCTATAAAAAGAAAAGAAAAATGATCTCAGATCAAGTCTCCAAGAAATGAGATGTGTTCCCAGTTATTCCAGGATGTTTAAACCTAAGCTAACTATGGGTTTATATAGCAGTGGTGTGGCGGCACATTAGGGTTAGGAAACTGATGTCGCTCCAAGTGTGCCATAATTGTGTGCATTATGAATCAAAAATTAAAGAATTAAAGAATGCTAGGTTATATGGATGTGTTAACTTATGAAAGGGATATCAGCACATTGGGGCTAACACTGGCCTGCAAGATCAGGGCCAATTGTAGCAAGTTTTAAATGTAAGTGAGTAAAAGATCGTCCACAGGGAATTGATTTAAAATTTAAGATAAACCTCCAGATCTGAGCTACCAGATCTGGCCTCTGATCCTATCTACAAAGCACATAAGATGGGAGGTTGAATTTGTCACGTTTAACTATAAGCAAATAAAGAAAAGAACTAACTACATGATCCAGATCCGAGTTGGGGAGATGTTTAAAATAAGACAAATGCAGAAATAATAGCTTCATGTACTTTAGCCTCTCAATTTTAATGGAGAATCAGAGTTCAGCAGCAGATTCAATCTTCATCCGCTACCTACGATGTAAGAGAAATAAATCCAATTAAGGAATAGGTTTAGACTTATGGCCAATAGTTGTGGCCTATTCTTTGAAGTTCGAACATGAACATCATCGTAAATGCTTTGCTAGAATTAGGTTACCAACGCTAATTCGCATGGGTGATGAATTAAGGGAAGTTGCATGCGGATGAGTGAATCTAAAGAAGTCTAATGCACTAAGGTGAACATTCGTAACCCTCGACATGACTCCAATGGAGAAGACACAAATTACAACCTTTTAAAATCCAAAATTACAATTACAGAGAGCACTGTTTAGAGAGCCCTCGGACTTCTGATCGAGCTTCTTAGAGAGCCCTCGGACTTACTCTTGAATCCGAACTTGGAAGTACAAATCACTCACAATGGCTCTCAAAGGTAAACTACAAGAAGGATTACAGGGTTCGGATAAGCTATCCGACCGGAATGAGAAACAGAGATGAAAACTCTAAAACTGGATGCCCAATTTGGCTAATGGCTTCTCTATTTATACTTTTCCTCCATCCTGCGCATGGTGGATTGACCAATCGAGAATGCTTTAGATCTGGATTGCCCAATGAGGGTTGAGCACGGGATCCGGATCTGTTTTGGCCAATGGAAATGCTACGATCTGGTTCGCCAATCGTGCGAAGCATCAATTACGTTATGGGTTTGAAATTCGTTTGAGCTTACGGAAGTTCCCGCTGTAATTTATCTTTGGGCGCTCACATGGGTTGGAATATGCCTTCGGATCTTGATTGGAACCTTCCTAATGTTCTGGTCTTTGATTGCATTGGGGCACGCGTCAGACATCAATTGCCCTTGTTAAAGCCGAATCTCGAATACCTTTTCGCAGAGTTCGAGGCCTTTTCGCAAAGTTCAATGACTTCAAGCTCGTCGCAAAGTTCAATCTTCTTTTCGAGGAGTTCGGATGCTCTTGAGCTACACTGAGTTTTAGTCCTTTTCGCGAGTTTAGGGCCTTTTCGCAAAGTTCAATGCCTTCAAGCTCTGTTCGCAAAGTTCAATCTTCTTTTCGAGGAGTGTTTTCTTCTTTTCGCAAAGTTCAAGGTTCTTTACGAATAGTAGAAGTTCTTTGCGAATTGAACTCTAGGCTCCCATTCTTCTTTGCGAATTGACTTTTAACTTGATTTTTTCTTTGCGAATGGCTCTCTCTCTTGCTTCAGGTCTTTGTCTGCTCTTTTAGACCCTCTTTAGCCATTGCTGTGGCTGTTTCTTCACTCCTTCTTTAAACTTGACATGAGCTGTCAGCTTTTTGATCTTTTTGGGATGCTTTTCGGATTTGGACCTGTCTGATTGGTTAGCTGTAAAATGCACACTAAAGCACTTATTTAGTCTTCTCAAGGGTCTTTCAAGGCTCATGTTTAGGGGTGAAAAATGGTATTTTTCACTACTTAACAGAAACCCTAATTTTAATGATGCCACATGGCCGAATAGTGATCCTTGGATGCCTTGGGGCACGTGCACAAATATTTGAGCATGGGAGTGCATGCCCTAATCGCTAGAAATTCCCAGAAGGTCCTCTGTTAAAGAGATGGAAGTTGAAGTTCAGAGCTTCGCTTGGTAGCCATTATTTCCCAGACTTGTTGCGTGGTAGCTCTTGCTCTTAGCGAGGATGATTTGATATTGAAGCTTCAATCGTCGCGAGGTTGCCTTGGTTTGCTCTTCAGGAAGTTGCAAGGTTCAGTAGACATCAAAGCCTCAGATGTCGCGGGGTTGGAGTTCAAGCAGTTGCGAGGTAGCTGCGTGATCGCTGGGTTGATCTTCGCGAGGACAGATTTGAATAGCGCGAGCACTTCTCTTCAATGGACTTCCCGAGTTTCCTGCGAGGTTTAATGTCTTGATTGATCTTCGTGAGGCTTTAATGAATTCTAAACTGTGCGAGGTTTCATGTCTTGATTGATCTTCGTGAGGATTCCTCCGTCTTCGCGAGGATGCTTTCTTCTTGAATGGCGCGAGAACTGCGCGAGGAGTTCTCTTCTGATAATTGCATCCTGCGGCCACTGCACGACAGCTGCGCAAGGAGTCTCATGAAGCTCTCTCACCTCAGCCGTTCTAAGTGAACTGCGCGAGGTTGAGAGAGGTCTGCTTTGAACTGTGCGAGACAGCGCGATGTGTTCTACTCTTGAGCTTCACGAGAGCTGCACGAGTAGTTGTTGTAAAGTTTTGGGAAGCTCAGTTGGATTGCGCGAGGCTCATTCCAGGTCTAGATTCAGAGTCCATCCTTCTGAGGGACTTTTGGTGCCAAAACAGGCTCCTTAGCAGGATTTCTGGCCTTATTTCACTGCTGATTATTACCTACATAAAATACTTAACAAGAACTTATTAGATGGCTAAGGGTCTAATCAAAGGTTAAGTTAAGGGGTGAAAAGTGGTACTTTTCAGGTCTTAACAGCATACCACCATGGCACCACCTCATGTGCCTTAGCACTTGGACGCCGCATGCCCTCTTGGCACCACGTCACGTGCCCCTATGCAGAGCACCGCACTATGCGCCTTATGGCACCAAGACGTCTCGTGCCCTCTTGGCACCACATCGCGTGCTTATACACAGAGCACCGCATTACGTGCCTTATGGCACTAGGACGTCACGTGCCCTCTTGGCCCCACGTCTCGTGCTCTACCGCGGAGCACCTCATTCTAAGCCCTTCACGCGTCTAACCACCATACTAGTTCGCAGCTTAGTTCGGGTCACCGTCGCATCATGCATCAGGGACTCATGCACACATCGCAGGGTCACGTGCCTCTGCGCCCACGCGCTACACGGCTAGCTTACAAGGTCTACTTTCCTTCTTGCAAGTTAAGTGCCCAGTTCTAAGGTCGTCATGCCTTCATGCTGGCGCACAGATTAATGAGGCGTCACATCCTCCCCGACTCAATAAGGTCAATGTCCTCGTTGACGTAGTATCTCAAGGAAATGGACCATGCCACATCCTCCAATTTGGTTGTGTCAACGTCTTTATTGACAATAAGACTCGCATCAGTTCCTCGACTTATGTCTTCACCCCATGTGAAGCCTACCTAGAGTCACTTTTCTCATAGAGTACTCCTGTGCTACACTTAGCGTCCCACGCGAAATCAGCCTATCTTACCCTCGTGTGTGGCCCTCGTCACCAACACACCTACTATTTGGACCCTCTGACCCCCGTACTCTACTGAGTTTCACATCGCATCCTCATGCAAACGCGTTCCACCAATATCTAGCCCCGAGGTTTCTCACCTCCTCGCTAGATCAATTTGGTCATATCCACGCTATCCATCACTATGCCATTCACTGAGCATTAGTGATTACAGCTCACTCTAGTACCTCGACACCACGTGTCTTCACCCAAGAGTTCGCTTAGAAAATTTTGAATTTGAAGCACTAAAGTGCTTCAGTCTATGCAATAGGGGTGTATTTTTTATCACATTTTCCTCCCCCACTCGATGCGTTGACGCCCTCGTCAACATCCGAACTCCTACGTCAGTACCTCAACACACAATCTGGTCTTCACCGAAGCACACTCAGATCTGAATCGCAGGTAGTGCACTTCACTGCATTGATTCACAATTCTGTGCTAGTACGTCAACCATTTTCGGTGTCTTCACCCCACATAGTGTTCTAGCCAACTTGGTCCAATCAGTATTTCACCCAGGTATCTTTATATACCAGTTCCTCATACAACCGGAAGCAAGACAATCGTTAGCAACCAAGCTTCCGCAACTCATTGCCCCTAACAGCTCTCTAGGTTTTCAGCAGTCCATCTTCACCCAAGAGTCCACCTTTCATCCGCACTGCCATCTAGCACCTCAACACCTCTGTGTCTTCGCCCAAGAGTTCGACCTGCGTGTGATTTGTAGAACTCCAGTACCTCAATGTATGTTTCCAACCACGAGACTGCCACTCAGGCAAATTTTGCAGCTCTAGTGCCTCGATGTAGGCTTAACAATTCTGAAATCTGCAACATCGCTTATATCTTTTGATCGTATCAACCGATGGAACCCAGCTTTGTCGGACCTTTAGACTTGATCACTATACAAGTCCTCAACGATCCTGCAGCACTCTAGTACCTCAACACCTCTGTGTTTTCACCTTGCTCAATCAATGAAGCTATATGCTTCTCACACTATAGAACTTCGACCTCTGTCTTCACCCAATAGTGTGACTCGAGTCACTTCCTGCAACTCAACTTACGGTCCTTCGCGTAGACCAAAGATTTCAACGATCACCTGAGACTCACTTCCTCTGAAGATACCCATCTGGGTCTCGTATTTGCTTCCTCTGAAGCTATACTGGATCACCTGGGACTCGCTTCCTCTAAAGGTACCCATTTGGTTCATCCATTGGCTTCCTCTAAAGCCACGCTGGATCTTAGTCCAGCCATCCGTCACTCGCGGACGTTGTGCCTTATCGTCACATAATAAAGCAACGAGCTTCTAACCCCTACTCTGGTTCAGCCTAGCTCAAATCAGCTCTCGCAATGCCTCACTTAACTGTATCATCGATCCTGGGCCATCGCAACATATTGATCCTTACATTGCCGCATACCAGCGGTCCAGACCCTCATGTCATCTACCAGCGACCGATTCATAAAATCTCAGCTTCACAAGTGAGACTGAAGTATCCTACCTGCTCCTTGCCATCCCTGGCAACGGTGCTCTCAGCACCAAGGTGATCCAACATCTCATGTTGGAGATCACTAGAGTTCATCCGCCTTAGACCGACCCGCTACCTCAACGTGTGACACTCATAGCCAACAAGTTGTTAAATGTGAATGGAGCATCCTACTTGCTCCTTGCCATTTATAACAAAGGTGCTCTTAGCACCAACATGACCCAACGTCTCATGTTGGAGGTCACTAGCGTTCATCCATCCTGGACCGACCCACTACCGCAATGTATAGCCCTCATAGGCAACAACCATCATGAAATGAGAACGGAGCATCCCCCATGCTCCATGCCGACATGGCAACGGTGCTCTCAGCACCGGTGTGACTCAACGTCTCATGTTGAAAGTCACCAGCGTCCATCCACCTCGGACTGGCCCACTAACTCAACGTGTGGCTCACATGGCCAACTAGCGTCGAGTTTTTTTTTTACGACATAAAACCCAGCAGTACCGTCCCTCTGCGCGCGACTCAATCGCGTCTCTATCGCAGACGTGCAACTCAACTACACCCAAGTAACTCTGGTTGTCACAAAATCAGAGTGCACCTCATCGCTCTAGCTTGCCAAAGTAGTCCCAATCGGAACGATCTGGCTCTGATACCAACTGTCACGGGGTAACTTTTTGACGCCAGCGGCACCATTGCTGAGGCCACCTAACTCAGATACCGCTTTTCAATAAGCATAACCTAACATTGGTTATCACGCCAGGTAACATCTCATTGCCACAAGCTGGTGAGACCTCATATCCAACCATCACTCTGATACCACCCGCCTAGAGGACGAGAACTCCTGCGTTGTGGTTGCCTTCACTCGAGGCGAACCCACTCAATGCATCGTGTCTACTTGCGACACACATGCTAGCACCTTAGTGCCCTTTGGCCTGTCTAGCTTCACCCTGTGCAATGCACTAGTCCCTCGCTTCAGACAGTGGCATGCATCTCATCATGCCATTCAAGCCAACCAACGTGTGTGGTCCACGCGACCAGCACACTTGGAGTAGCATGCAGCTCTTCATGCTCTCCAAACCAAGCATCGTGTGTGGTACGCACGACCAACACACCTCCGCTCCAGGCCCTCAGCTAGTGTGTGCCACTACGTCCCACGTAGCCCTTGAGTGCCCCAGTGAGGTCACCGACCCATGTGCACCGCGACGTCGGCACGGGGCCACATGTTAACCTCACCCCAGATGACACATGGCATCGCCGCAGTGCCACATTGCTGCTGCGATGTTCTAGGCCCACCCCTGTTGGCAGTTTCTGAGTGTGTGCTTCTTTATTGGTTGGTGGTAAAAGTCATTTAAAAATCAAAGAAATAGTAAAACAGGGGATGGAATCAGCACAACTAAGAAATCCTAGATCTGCAAGATACAGGGTCCATTGTAGCAAGTTTTGATAAGTAAGAGTTTGTCCCACAGGGAAAGGTGATCTACAGCTCGAAAGGAGCCATCTCTAGTAGTCCCTCCAGATCTGACTATAGATCTGGCAGTCCTAAAAAGGAGGGGAGTTTAAGGTCACTTATTCTAAGTATTCTAAGGTATCCTAATATCCAAACTATAGAAAGGGTTGAGAGGATGGATGGAGTGTGGAAAATAAATATAAAAGGGTGAGAAGTATGTTATTGAGCCCAGATCAGAGGAGTTTTGTAACTCAGATTCAGATATGATGTTATAGAAATCCTGTCCAATGGCTACATTATCACCACTAAGGAGAAAGGATCCAACCCATCACTCTGCCATGATTAAACCCTTAAGGTTATGACCTATCCACTCAAATGGTCACAGACTATCCCATAGGGGAACCACAATCCAGAGATGGGTCAAAACATAACAAGTTAATCATTGCAGGCACTATTTCATCCAGGCTACCAGCACAAGAATCCATAGGGAACCTCAACCTCTAAAGCTCTATGTGTGGGGCTAAGGCTGTATAGTACCATGATAGCCTAGACACATAGAACCAGCAAGCGATTGAGTACAACCTTCGATCTAGCTATCCATTGCTTGAGTGAGGCTACAATGGTCCAGTCACAAGCCTACAATCTCTATAACCAGATCAGATCCAACATCCGATGGCGGATCTATACAAATATAGGGGAGTCTGCCTCTGTACAATCCCCCACCAGGCTTCTACAAGCTCAGGTGTAAAGAAGAAGGATCCATCTTGGATCGGTGAACTAGAATCACCCTAAGGCTATAACTTGTCCACTTGAATGGTCACAGACTATCCCAGAGGTTATCCTCCTCACGGAGCCCAAGATAAAATAAGAATATCGCTACCACCACCATGGTCACAAGGCTACCAGCTCAAGCTCCCATGGGGATTTCAGATCTAGTGGGTCCTGTGGTGGGGCTAAGGCTGTATAGGACCATGATAGCCCAGACACACAGGTCACTTGGATCTAAATGGCCCTTAGAATTAGTCCTCCATTGCTTTGAAACACAGCCAAAGTAATGGCGGATCACAAGGCAGCAGCCTTGCACAAAGCATCTCACATTAAATCATAAATCCCACAAAGTACAGATCCTATTACAAAACTTCCATTAATCTAGTTCAAAATGCATATAAAGACATAGCCAGCAAGTGTTGGACTATGGAGAGAAGGAAATAGAAAAAGAAAACTACTTACAACTATAAAAAGAAAAACAAAACGATCTCAAATCAAGTCTCCAAGAAATGAGATGTGTTCCCAACTATTCCAGGATGTAGAAAGAAAAGATGGTCTAAGCTCTCTCCTCCCCGTTGAGAACTGAAAAATACCATTTTTCACCCCTTAACTTGAGTCTTGATAGACCTTTGAGAGAACTAAATAAGTGTTTTAAGTGCTTGTGTTGCAGCTAACAATAAAGACAGGCTTAACCATAAAAGCAGCGTAAAAGTGCCAAAAAGATGACAACCCATGTCAATCCAAAGAAAGAAAGAGAAGAAAGAACCTCACTAGCTGTTGGAAGGTCTGAATTGAAGAGGCAAAGACCTGGTCTCAACCCAGAGAAGAAGTATGGAGCAATTCGAACAGAAAAATGCACTACAGAGTACTTTTTACAAAGAACCTGAACTGTTCGCAAAGAACTTGAAACTCTGCGAAAAGAATAAAAACTTCAGACTTAAGCTTTCGAAGAGCATCTGAACTCTTCGAAGAGATGATTTACCTTTTCGAAAAGAAGAAAACTCAATTCGAACAGAACCAGAACCTTGCGAAAAGAGCTTCAGGAGTTACAACACATTGCGAAAAGCCCCCTAAACTTTGCGAAAAGGTATTCTGGAGGTTCTCAGCTTTTGCAAGGGTAATTCAGTAATCTGTTTCACGCGTCCCAATGCATTTAAAAACCTAGGGACATTCCAGAGGATTCTAAGCATGAAGCGAAGGCATATTCCACCCCACGTGAGCACCCAGAGATGAAATAACTTGGCAGGAACTTCTAGAAACTCTAACAGATTTTCAAAATGCATAACAGAATTGATGCCTTTTTCACCTGATTGGCTGCACCAGATCGAGGAATTCTGATTGGCCAGAACAGATCTGAATCCTCGTGCTCAAACACCATTGGTCAATACAGATCTGAGCACCTCTGATTGGTTGATACACATCTGAGCTGGACTTGGGGAAAACTATAAATAGACGAACCATTTGCCCAATTGGGGCATCCAGATTTTGAGTTTCATTCCTATTCCCCCATTTCCAAATCAGATAGTTTGTCTGAAATCCCTGTAATAGCTTCACTTTGACTTGCAATTGGGAGATGTGAGACATTTATGTAATTCAAAAGAGAGTTGTATTCAAGACTACAAATCTGAGAGTTGTTTAAGCTGTGCTATGTAATTGTAATGGTGGATTTGAAAAGGTTACTGTAAACCGTATATTCTCAATTGGACTCATGTTAAGGGTTCCCTCTGATCTCCTTATTGCATTAGACTCCTTTAGATTTATTGTTTTTCATGCAATTTCCCTTGATTCATTAATCCCGTGAGAATTAGTGTTGGTAACCTAATCTCTCACGGCATTTGTAGTGATGCTTCTTGTTCTAAACTAAGGCTTTGGATTAAAGACTATTGGATGGTTTGTGGCCATTAAAGTGGACAGACCATAGCCATAAGCTTAAACCTAATCCTTAAATTAGATTTATTTCTCTTACATCTGCGCTTGTAGCCAGATGAAGATTGGATCATCTCTCAGTTAAGCTGCAGTCGTTCTCATTAGTTTTCAAGGACCAAATCAAAGTTAGATATTACTTCTCCATTTTTTATATAAGTTTACCTCAAACGTTTTCCCAACTCGGATCTGGATCACTTAGTTTAATTTTTACTTTTATCATTTAGTTAATGTGACAAATTCAACCTCCCATCTTATGTGCTTTCTAGATAGGATAAGAGGCCAGATCTGGTAGCTCAGATATGGAGGTTTATCTTGCATTTTAGACAAATTCTCTGTGGGCGATCTTTCACTCACTTACATTTAAAACTTGCTATAATTGGCCCTGATCTTGCAAGAGTAGAGGAGGCATGTCTGATATGTCAGTCCCCTACTCATTCAATTGACCAATGTCCTGCTACACCACAGTTCCCTGATTTAATGGTGGAACAAGCTCATGCTGCTCAATCATTTGGACAGATGCAGTCAAATGAATATCCATGGAGAGGACACCCCAATTTGAGGTGGAACCAAGGGAATTATCAATCCCAATAGCAGCAACAACCAAAGAACCAAATGCCTTTCAAAACTGCACAGCCATATCAGCAGAATTTTTATGCCAAACCAAATTTTCAGCAGCCCATTCCACAACAACCTGTGCAACAATCTGCCCCAGTTCAAACCCCTTCCAGGTCTCCTTCTTTTGAAGATCAAGTCCTAAATTCACTCTAGAATTTAGGATCTTTAACTCAGACTATGAATTGTCACAGCCAGAGCATAAGAAAATTGAAGAAACATTGGGACAGCTTTCAAATACTTTGGCAAAAAGAGAGGAAGGAAAGTTATCCAGCCAACCTTTGAACAATCCCAAAGGACAGTTCATGGTTGGAGAAGCTTCTAATTCACATGAAGAAGTAAAAACTGTTACCACTTTGAGAAGTGGAAGAATCATAAATAACAAAGTGGGTACTGAAGAAGAAAAAAATGAGGAAAATGATAAAGATATGTAGCAAGAGCAGCATAGTGATAGCAGTGAGGGTGCTGATGGACCTCAGAAAAATAAAAAAAATGAAAAACAAAAAATGCAAAAAGTTTCTGAAAATGCTTCCAAATCTGTAGATGAAGGACTAGTTCCTCATTTACCATTTCCTCATGCAATGAAATCCGTATCCCCTTTTGATAAAGGGAACACAAAAATAGATGAAATGATGGAGACTTTTAAGCAAGTCAAGATAAATCTACCTTTGCTTGAGGCAATCAAACAAATTCCAGCATATGCAAAATTTTTGAAAGATGTTTGCACTCACAAAAGACAGTCTAGGATACAGTTGTCCAAGAAGGTTTTTGTTGTGGAAAGAGTTAATCAGGTGTTATCCATTGCCACACCTCCTAAATTTCAAGATCCTGGAATCCCCACAATCCCTTGCATTATTGGGGAACATACCATTGAAAAGGCTTTATTAGATCTGGGTGCTAGTGTCAACCTACTTCCATATTCTGTATATGAGAAACTAGGTTTGGGAGAATTAAAACTCACTCATGTGGTGTTACAACTAGCAGACAGATCTGAAAGGAAGCCAGTCGGGACGATTGAAGATGTATTGGTGGGAGTAGATAAATTTTTCTATCCTGCTGATTTTCTAGTTTTGAACATGGAACCAACGAAAAACAAAACTTCCATCCCTGTCATTTTGCGAAGACCATTCCTGGCTACAGCAAATGCTTGCATTCAATGCAGATCTGGAATTATGGAAGTCTCTTTTGGAAACATGAAGGTAAAATTAAATGTTTATAATGCAGTCACACAGCCTCAATTCAGTTCTGAAGAATGATTTCATGTTGATTTATTGGATGAACTGGTAAAAGGAACTTTTCAATAGTTTCTGCAGTGTGAAGAGTTCACCACAAATGTTGAAGATGCTTGGGGAAATTCTGAAGAAGAAACAGTTTGTATCTCAAATTCTGAGGAAATAAATGTTGTGCAAGGAACTCATAATCAATCTGCAAGTTTCTCTTCTTGGAAACCTGCTACTCTTCCCCTTCCACAAACAACTAAGGTACCTTTGTTACCTTCTTTTCGCAGCCCACCTGATTTAGAACTAAAGTAGCTGCCAGAAAATTTGAAATATGTGTTTTTAGGAAATCATAAATCATTGCCTGCAATTATTTCTTCCTCCCTTACAAAGGAGCAAGAAGAAGAGCTGTTGATAGTTTTGAAAGAACATAGAAGGGCAATTGGCTGGACTATTGCTGATTTGGGAGGAATCAGTCCAGTTGTTTGCATGCACAAAATCCATTTGGAAGAAGATGCAAAGCCTTCTAGGGAAATGCAAAGGAGGCTGAACCCTCATATGCAAGAAGTGGTCATGAAAGAGGTTGTTAAGTTGTTGGATGCAGGACCCCATTTCAGATTCAGCTTGGGTGGCACCTAGACAGGTGGTACCTAAGAAATCTGGGATCACTATTGTAACATCAGATTTCGGTGAGCTTATGTCAACTAGACAAACAACTGGGTGGAGGGTTTGTATCGATTACAGAAAATTAAATGCAATGACCAGAAAAGACCATTTCCCCCTCCCATTCATTGATCAGATTTTAGATAAGCTAGCAGGAAAAGCTTATTACTATTTTCTTGATGGTTACTCAGGGTACAACCAGATTCCTGTGTACCCACAAGATCAAGAAAAGACCACATTCACTTGCCCTTTTGACACTTTTGCCTATAGGAGAATGCCTTTTGGTCTTTGTAATGCTCCTGCTACCTTTCAAAGATGCATGTATTCCATTTTTTCTGATATGATTGACCAATTTATGGAGATTTTTATGGATGATTTTTCAATCTATGGAGACGGTTTTTCCCAGTGTTTACATCATCTCAAATTGGTATTACAGAGATGTGAAGAAACCAATCTAGTTCTGAGCTGGGAAAAGAGTCATTTCATAGTCACCCAAGGCATTGTCCTTGGCCATGTTGTTTCTCACAAGGGCATTGTGGTGGACAGAGCAAAAATTGATTTAATTGCACATTTACCACCTCCCAAAACTGTTAAACAAATCAGAAGTTTTACGGGACATCTTTGGATTTCTGAAGGTTCATCAAGGACTTGATAAAATAACCAAACCTCTTTGTCATTTCTTTGTGTCAAGATGTCCCTTTTGTTTTCAATAATGAATGCATGAAGGCTTTTGAATTCCTAAAAAAGCTTGATTTCAGCTCAATATTGCGCCTCAGTTATTCATAACCTTTTGAACTGATGTGTGATGCATCAGATTATGCTTTGGGAGCTGTCCTTGGACAGAGAAAAGAAAAGCTGCCTCATGTCATAGCATATGCCAGTAGATCAATGATTGATGCACAGCTCAATTACACAACAACTGAGAAGGAGCTGCTGGCAATTGTTTTTACTTTACAAAATTTTAGGTCATATGTCTTGGGTTCACAAATAGTGGTGTTCACTGACCACTCTGCTTTGAAATACCTTCTGTCTAAAAAGGACACCAAACCAAGATTAATCAGGTGGATTCTCCTATTACAGGAATTTGATTTACAAATAAAAGATAAAAAGGGGGTGGAGAATGTGGTGGCTGATCACCTATCTGGAATTTTAACTGCTGAGATTGATAGGCTGCCTATCAATGAATCTTTCCCTGATGAGCAACTTTTTGCCATTAGTGTACACAGTCCTTGGTTTGCAAACATAGTCAACTTTTTGGCTACTGGAAGAATTCCTCAACATTGGAATAAAATGGATAAAGATCTTTTCTTCGCAAAGGTTAAACATTTCATCTGGGAAGATCCTCATCTGTTTAAGAGTTGTGCAGACCAAATAATAAGAAAATGTGTCTCTGACCAAGAATTTCATAGAATACTTTCTATGTGTCATGATCAGGCTTGTGGAGGTCATTTTAGTGGAAACAAAACTGTTGCAAAGGTTTTGCAGTGTGGATTTTATTGGCCTACACTTTTCAAAGATGCTCTGCAGCATTGTAAGTCTTGCCAAAACTGTCAAAAATTGGGCAGCATTTCCAAGAGAAACTCAATGCCTTTACAACCTATTTTGGTAGTTTAGTTGTTTGATGTTTGGGGGATAGACTTCATGGGTCCGTTTCCTCCTTCCAATGGGTATAATTTCATTTTAGTAGCTGCGGATTATGTATCCAAATGGATTGAAGCCACAGCCACTAAAACAAATGATCACAAAGTGGTTCTTAAATTTCTAAAGGATCACATTTTTTCCAGGTTTGGTTTTCCCAGAGCCATTATCAGTGATGGGGGAAGCCATTTTTGTAATAAACATTTTGAAACTTTATTAAAAAAATACTCTGTGACTCATAGAGTAGCCACTCCATATCATCCACAAACCAGTGGACAAGTGGAGATTTCCAATAGAGAAATCAAACATATTTTGGAAAAGACTGTGAAGAAGGGAGAAAAGGATTGGTCCTTTAAAATTTGAATGATGCATTATGGGCATACGACATGACCTATAAAACCCCAATTGGTATGTCCTCATTCAGATGGTCTATGGCAAAGCATGCCATTTACCAGAGTTAGAATATAAAGCTTTTGGGCCATTAAAACATTAAACATGGATCTAACTACTGGTAATCATAGGAAGCGCAACTGAGTTGGAGGAGCTGAGAATGGATGCATACACAAATTCAAGATTGTACAAAGAAAAAGTCAAAACTTTCCATGATAAAAATATATTGAGAAAAGAGTTCACAGCTGGCTCTAAGGTATGGTTATTTAACTCAAAACTCAAGATTTTCCCAGGAAAGCTGAGATCCAGATGGGAAGGGCCATACACTGTCATTCAGACAGCCCCTTCGGGAGCTGTTGACATCCTTGATCCAAGTAATGGAATAACCCTGAAACTAAATGATCAGTGGCCCAAACCATACATTGAAAATACCGAGACTGTCTTTGCCCATACATCGCTAATCTCCAAAAAAACTGGCGGTAGATAATCGTATATTATGTTTTTATTTCATAGTTTTTGCTTAGTTTCTTTGTTTACATTTTTATTCATGATTTGTCTCTTTTCGCATGGTTTAAATATGCTCCACAATAATTCTCTTTTCGCAAAGTTCAATTCACTTTTCGCATAGACTCTGGATTGGTAACGAACTGCTTGAAAGCAAGGATTTGCTTTTCGAATAGTTCGTTCTGAAGCTTGTTCTTTTCGAAAAGATGTTTCTGAAGCGATTAACTTTTCGAATGGTACTGATGCCATTCGATTGTAAAAGGTCTATTTTGGAACTTTTCGAAAACTTATAAAGAACTTTGCGAAATTAACTCTGAGTATATTTAAACCCTTTCGAAGTAGGGGTTTCATATTCGAAAGCTTTCTGAAGAGCGACATGTTCCACGGAACCCTATTTCGTTCTTTCCTTGTGCAATTTGAGAAGCTTGCTACATTTTTCTTCACCTTTGTTCAATCATTTGAGTTTTCAGAGAAGGATTTTAGCTTCTAGTCTGGGGGATTTCTGCAAGCAAACAACTCGTTCAATTAAAAACCCTAGATCTCGGTATTTCTCTGCACATTCTCTCTGTTTATCATTTGAAAATTTTCAATTTGTGTCAGCCTCTGTTGTGGGCATTTTCATACATCAATTTCGAATGGGAAAAGCAGAGAAATCATTGGCTACCATGTTCCCAAAATCCTCTGCTAAGAAAGTTAGCAAACCTACCCCCAAGGGAAAAGCCAAAACTTCAGCCAAAAGAAAACTATCTATGGATAAAGCGGATAGGGTGGAGAAAGGGAAGAAAGTGAGACATGAGGAACCCATCTCGCGCTAGTCCCGAGCCCGAGCTTCCTCCTCCGCCTATACATTTGGTAACGCTAAATCCATTCATTGAAGCTCGGTTAATTCTCGATGATTGTGGACGAAACTTTTTTCGTCAACAAACCGGAGTGCCTGTTATCTTTAAGATACATAAGGGAAGCCGCACTAAGCATTATCCTTACCCCTTTGCCAGAGAAAATTTACCCACGAATGGTGAAGTTATGGTACCAAAACCTAATCAAGGTCACTGAAAGAGATGCTGATGTTCCTACCCTGGTTATCTTTATTGATGATTGCGATCTTACGGTCACATTTGAAGACATAGGGAATGCTTTGGGGATACCCTTCCAATTTGATCCTGCTGGGCCATTGGCTGCTCCAGAAACAGCCTCCTTTAGAGAAATGGCTGCACATTTGACCCAAGGAATTGTGGGCACTGGACAGTCCATCATGAGGAGAGACCTAGCCCCCCAATTTCTATTGATGGACTCCATTTTGAGGGGAAGTTTTTATGTTATCGGGCACAGCCAAGAGAGGAGAACACCAATTCTAGAGGCTCTTTTTCATTTTTCTAAGGGGCAGTTTTTCAATGCTCCGATGTTAATTTTTGAAGCCATGGCTGATATTAGTGCCAAGTTGAAAAAGGAGCAGAAATTAGCTGGCCTCCCATTTGGTAGATTGATCACAGCCCTCCTCAGAGCCAAGTTTGACATTGATAATGAGGAGCCATTCGAAGTCATTGCTCCTCACAATTTTGGGAAAAAGGCTTGGACTACAAGCCAAGCCATGCTGAGAAGAATGAGAGAGGAAGGTGAACCTGCACCTGCAGCTGGTAATGAACCTGCACCTGAACCTGCCCTTGCAGTTCCCTTAGAACCAGTTTTGGTAGAACCTGTGGTGACCAACTCTTTAGCTGCACCACTTCTCGAAGCAGCTCTGCCAGACCCTGTTGTGACCAGCTCTTTAGTTGCACCCATTGTTGAAGAAACTTCCCTTCCCATGGTGATCAGCTCTTTTGCTGCACCAATTTTTGAGGAAGTTGGCCTTTCACCCTCCTCCCCTATTCCAGCCCCTGCCACTTCACCTATCCCAGCTGTCCCATCTCCCATACCCTCCATTATTCCAATTATAGATTCCCCCTCTACACCAACCACTCCAACCATACTCACACCACCAATTTCTCCCACCAATGCCCATGTTTTAGCTGCAGATTTTATTGCCCCATCTCCTTGCACTCCTCTGCTCCAAAGCCCCTCAAATTCACCTGCTCATTCAGCCCACACACCTGAAGTATCCCATACACCTGAACCTGAGCCTTTCACTACAGAGGCTTATTCTTCCTTAATGGGATCTATTTTTGAAACCATGGGACTTGAACCTACCCTTATACCTTACCTTCATCATTTCACCCATTTACCTACTTCCCCCTTTACATCCATTGCACCTCCCCCCTCCACTTCAGTTGTACCAGTCCCTGCTATGCCCACCTCTCCCCCACCTGCCTCTATTACCCAAATACTTGCCTACCTCCAATCCATCCAAGCCCAACTCCAAATCAACACCGAAAACCAGTCTGTGACCAATGTCCTACTCCAAACCTTAGCCTCCACATCACACACAACCACCATTACCCCTTTACCTACTGTTGATTCCCATGCTACCCAAATCGAACTGAGAGGTAGTATTGGTTGATCTGCCCACCCCCACCACTACTGCCCATGCAACCCAAACTGAACCTGAAGTCCCTCTGGTGGCATCCCCTTCACCACTCCCCACTTTCACTAAGCAAGCCACTCAGACCGACCCTGAAGTCCTCCTTCTGGACACTTCTTCTCCCCCTCCCACAGCTGGGACACCTTTGGTCCCCTACCATTCCATTCCCCTTCCCCGATTTGCCTCCCTCAGAAGAGCCATGGAAGAAAATCCTTATATCTGCAGAGATGTTCTAAAAGGGGTAGCTGATTTACAAGCCTACATTCGAACCCCTTATGAAAACCAGATTCGGAAGGTGGAGTTATTTATGAAATTTGAGAGAGAGAAAATGAGGGACTTGCTGGGTCAAACCTTTCAGATGGTTAGGAGCGAGCAGCACAAGGTGACCATGTTACAAGCACAGCTTGACCAAGAAAAACTGAAGACCACTAGACTTGGCAAGTACATTGGCCTCACCAAAAAGATAAAATCAGAGGAATACACTGAGCTGCAAAACACAATCCAGGAGAAGGCTCAATCAAGTTCAGACTCCAATACTGATTCCAGTTCTGAGCCAATTTGAACCAACTTATGATACAGATTTTGACCCCAGTTATTAGATCACATTGTACTTATCTGTGTTATGAGTTTGTAATATAAAATTCTAGTTTTTCTGTGAAATTACTATGCATTTTTGTTCTTTCTTTTTGTCATTATATATATATATATTTTTATTGCTTCTTTTCTTTGCTTTGGACCAGTGCGGACCCTGCTCCCCTTAGGTTTGGGGGTGTGGCAGAAATGTCAATAATTGAGTTAACATCAATGCAGCTTATGATCAGTGGAATTCTTGAAAATGAAGTATACTCACACCTGCTGTTTTGAAAAATAAGGAAGTTAAAATTTTTTAAATTGATTTCTAGTGTAATTCTAATACTTTCATGAAGTGAATGTCAGGAAATTTCTAAAAGAAAATTGATGTTTTAGTAAACCTAAAAAGAGAAAACAGTGATGATATACTTAAGGAATTTGATAAAAAAAACCATATCCAGTGAGATTTGGGCCTGCTGAAATGTTTTCTTTGGAGGTATGAATTGGCAATTTTTTCTACTCTAGGGACCGTTTGAACCTGCTTGTTTTTACTAGAAGTTACACATATCCAAATTGAAATAATTTGATAGCACTCGTGATATTAAAGACATGATGTAAGGCCTCCTTTTGGACAGTTTGAACCTTACAAAGCCCCACCTTGTGAAACTGCCCTTGATACACACCATTTGAGCTGTACAAATCTAAGATTCCTTTGAAACCTCATCCAATAAACCTCATCAACTTCATTTAGCCTAACCCTCACTCCGAGAAGTCAGAAGATAAAGGGAAGGAAGCTGAAGAAAGGAGAGTTGGGTATCAGTTTGGTAAAAAGAAAAATAATTGAAGGCAATGATGTATCATGAGGAAGAAGTGTGACATTCAGGTCAATGTCATTTTGAAAAAAAAAAAAAAGAGAAGTCATTTCATTGGAAGTTTGAAAAAGAAAGAGAAAAAGATGGCTACTTTGGCTCTGAAAATTCAAAGAAGAAGATGAAATTGTGCTGAAATAAAGAAGGTGTCCATACCACCTCCTTACCTTGACTGACTTCCCAATTTCGAACTCCATTACACCCCTTTATTCTTGATAAATTTCACCCATAAGCCACATTACAACCCAAGTTAAAGTCCTTACTGATCAATGATGGATTGAGCTGTCACATGGAGATAAGGATTTGTGTAATCTATGGTGAACAGAGCAGTGAATACAGAACCAAAAAGCAATGCCTATGCTCATGCTTACAGTCCTATTTTTGGGCTGTAACTGCTCTTGAGCCGTGTGAAATAGTACAACCCTCTTACTTGCATGTTAAGTGAAAACCTGGTGAGAGTTGGGTTTGAAATCGACTTATTTGGGGTAACATCAAAGCTGGATTCTCAAATAGAAGGCAAGTTGTTCATTAATTTTTCTTGTAAATAACTCTTCGACACAAATTGAGTGAATGGTAAAAGGAATTACAGCAGAATTTCAATTTTGAACTGATGTTTTCTTGATAATCCTCTTATAACTTGACTAATACAGGTGTGAATAATCTGATTGGATGAAAGTCTGTTTTAACATAACTGCATTGATCTTAACTGATTTATTGGAGAAGTTTGTGGGTACCTTCACTGAAAACCCTCAGGAGACTTCACTCCTCCACTAGGGATCACCTAGGGGTTTAAAAGGCTTGTTGCATATGCTAAATGCAACTGTGCTCCCTACAAAAGTGGCTTTTTACTTTATTTTTAATTTTGTCTTTGCTCAGGGACTAGCAAAGCTTAGGTTTGTGGGTGTGTTGAGAACTGAAAAATACCATTTTTCACCCCTTACCTTGAGTCTTGATAGACCTTTGAGAGAACTAAATAAGTGTTTTAAGTGCTTGTGTTGCAGCTAACAATAAAGACAGGCTTAACCATAAAAGCAGCGTAAAAGTGCCAAAAAGATGACAACCCATGTCAATCCAAAGAAAGAAAGAGAAGAAACAACCTCACTAGCTGTTGGAAGGTCTGAATTGAAGAGGCAAAGACCTGGTCTCAACCCAGAGAAGAAGTATGGAGCAATTCGAACAGAAAAATGCACTACAGAGTACTTTTCGCAAAGAACCTGAATTGTTCGCAAAGAACCTGAAACTCTGCGAAAAGAACAAAAACTCCAGGCTTAAGCTTTCGAAGAGCATTTGAACTCTTCGAAGAGATGATTTATATTTTCGAAAAGAAGAAAACTCAATTCGAACAGAACCAGAACCTTGCGAAAAGAGCTTCAGGAGTTACAACACCTTGCGAAAAGCCCCCTAAACTTTACGAAAAGGTATTCTGGAGGTTCTCAACTTTTGCAAGGGCAATTCAGTAATCTGTTTCATGCATCCCAATGCATTTAAAAACCTAGGGACATTCCAGAGGATTCTAAGCATGAAGCGAAGGCATATTCCACCCCACGTGAGCACCCAGAGATGAAATAACTTGGCGGGAACTTCTTGAAACTCTAACAGATTTTCAAAATGCATAACAAAATTGATGCCTTTTTCACTTGATTGGCTGAACGAGATCGAGGAATTCTGATTGGCCAGAACAGATTTGGATCCTCGTGCTCAAACACCATTGGTCAATATAGATCTGAGCACCTCTAATTGGTTGATACACATCTGAGCTGGACTTGGGGAAAACTATAAATAGACGAACCATTTGCCCAATTGGGGCATCCAGATTTTGAGTTTCATTCCTATTCCCCCATTTCCAAATCAGATAGTTTGTCTGAAATCCCTGTAATAGCTTCACTTTGACTTGCAATTGGGAGATGTGAGACATTTTTGTAATTCAAAAGAGAGTTGTATTCAAGACTATAAATCTGAGAGTTGTTTAAGTTGTGCTCTGTAATTGTAATGGTGGATTTTAAAAGGTTGCTGTAAACCGTATATTCTCAATTGGACTCATGTTAAGGGTTCCCTCTGATCTCCTTATTGCATTAGACTCCTTTAGATTTACTGTTTTTCATGCAATTTCCCTTGATTCATTAATCCTGTGAGAATTAGTGTTGGTAACCTAATCTCTCACGGCATTTGTAGTGATGCTTCTTATTCTAAACTAAGGCTTTAGATTAAAGACTATTGGATGGTTTGTGGCCATTAAAGTGGACAGACCATAGCCATAAGCTTAAACCTAATCCTTAAATTAGATTTATTTCTCTTACATCTGCGCTTGTAGCCAGATGAAGATTGGATCATCTCTCAGTTGAGCTGCAGTCGTTCTCATTAGTTTTCAAGGACCAAATCAAAGTTAGATATTACTTCTCCATTTTTTATATAAGTTTACCTCAAACGTTTCCCCAACTCGGATCTGGATCACTTAGTTTAATTTTTACTTTTATCATTTAGTTAATGTGACAAATTCAACCTCCCATCTTATGTGCTTTCTAGATAGGATAGGAGGCCAGATCTGGTAGCTCAGATATGGAGGTTTATCTTGCATTTTAGACAAATTCTCTGTGGACGATCTTTCACTCACTTACATTTAAAACTTACTACAATTGGCCCTGATCTTGCAAGCTAATTCACTTCTACCTGTGCTAATATTTCTTTATTTTTTTCAGTATAATTTAGCAGTTGTAAACCTGTTTTTAAAACACACATAAATCAAGCACACTACGAAGCAACAACACTCCCCCTATACCTAAGCTAAGTATGGGTATTTATAGCAGTGGTGTGGCGGCGCATTAGGATTAGGAAACCCTAATTTTAATGATGCCACGTGGCCGAATAGTGATCCTTCGATGCCTTAGGGCGCGTGCATGGAGATTTGAGCGTGGGAGTGCGTGCCCTAATCGCTGAAAATTCCCAAAAAGTCCTCTGCTGAAGAGATGGAAGTTTGAGGTTCAGAGCTTCGCTAGGTACCCATTGTTTCCCAGACTTGTCGCGTGGTAGCTTTTGCTCTTTGCTAGGATAATTTGAAATTCAAACTTCAGCCATCGCGAGGTTGGCTTGGTTTGCTCTTCAAGCAGTCACGAGATTGGAGTTCAAGCAGTCGCTAGGTTGATCTTCACGAGGATAGATTTGAATAGCGCGAGAACTTTGCGAGCACTTCTCTTCACTGGACTTCGTGAGTTACCTTGTGAGGCTTTAATGAGTTTTGAACTGCACGAGGTTCAATGTCTTAACTGATCTTCGTGAGGGTGGCTTTGCCTTCGCAAGGATGCTCTCTTCTTAAATAGCGCGAGAACTGCGCAAGGAGTTCTCTTCTGATAATTGCATCCGCGCAATGCATCGGCGCCTACTCGAGGAGTCTTCAAGCTCTCTCTCCTCGGTTAACCGAATACTGCAAGGTTGAGAGAGGTCTGTTTTGAACTGCGCGAGACTGCATGATGTGTTCTACTCTTGAGCTTCGCGAGAGCTGCACGAGTTTATGCTTCTGAAGCTCTTCAGTCAATCATCTGCGCGAGAAGTTGTTGTAGAGTCTTGGGAAGCTCAGCTGGACTGTGCGAGGCTCATTTCAAGTCTAGATTCAGAGTCCATCCTTCTGAGGGACTTCTGGTGCCAAAATAGGCTCCTTAGCAGGATTCCTGGCCTTATTTCACTGCTGGTTATTACCTACATAAAACACTTTAGAAGGACTTATTAGGTGGCTATGGGTCTAATCAAAGGTTAAGTTAAGCGATGAAAAGTGATACTTTTCAGGTCTTAACACACCCCCAAACCTAATCTTTGCTAGTCCCTTAGCAAAGCTACATTAAATCTATTATAAAAATTAAATGCCACTTTCGTAGGGAGCACGGATACATTTAGTATATGTACCAAGCCTTTTAAACCCCTAGGTGCTCCCTAGTGGAGGAGTGAAGTCTCCTGAGGGTTTTCAGTGAAGACACCCACAAACTTCTTCAATGAAATAGTTAACAAAAGTGCAATATCATCTAGTGAGTAGTCAAGGGGCAGATTTAGTTTACTCTTGAATCAGTAATCATAAAAGAAATTTAATCCATTGGTTGCACAGTAATTTAAACAGCATAAACTTCTCATGAATGCACAACATTTCCAATCAGTTTACAACCACAGAAAACTGCACAAGTGTATGCCAGCACTGAGCTCATCATCAGATTAAAAATTAGGTTATAAGTCATACATAATGCATTCAAGTTCAAACCCAAAAAACTTTACAGGGCATACTCTCATAAAGGTTTTGTTGAGGGGTTCATTTTCTCACAGGCTCAAGAGCAGTTACATCCCCCAAATGGGTCTAGAAGCATGAGCATAGGCAGAGTTCTTAAGTGTAGACATCATTGGCAGTTCCTCACCATAGATTGGATAACTCTTTATCTTCACATGACAGCTCACTCAACTTTGGATCACAAGGGCTTTAACTGGGCTGTAATGTGGCTTATGGAGTGGGGTTGAAAGAATGGAAGGTTTAGAAGGGGTTCAAAAATGAGAAATCAGTAGGTGACAGAGGTGATTCATGACTTCACCTTCTTGAATTCAGCTCCCTTCATCTTCTTTGAGATTTTCAGATTTGAAGTGATCAGTTTCTCTTCTTGATATTGACTCTCCAATGAAAGTTCCTCTTGATTCCTCCCTTACTCCTCTTCATTATTATTTTTGTTTCCTTTCGATGGAATTTTCTTCTTTTTATTTTTGTTTTTGCATTTTAGAAATGCCACCATGTTCTCAGTTACCATACTGCGAGAATTTTTGAGATGCTTCTTATCCATTCACTTAATGTTGACCATAGCTAGTCCATTTCCAACCTTTTCTCCTTTACCTTCCGAATTCTCAGAGTGAGGGTAGGCTGAAGCAGGTTCATAGGTTCTGGTTTAAGTACTCAAGTGTATTTTGAAGAAATTTAGGATTTAAAGCTCAAAGGGGGGTATGGACAAGGGCAGATGCTTTAGGGTTGGTTCTTTTAGGCTCAAACTGTCCAAGAGAAGGCCTTGATCCTTTCCTAAGTCTCATGAGTACTGTCAGTTGTTTCAACTTGGAGTTACCTAACTCCTAGTGAGCACAGTGACTCAGCCAGTCCTTAGAACTAGAAGAGATTGCCTTGGTTACTCCTCAAAGGATGGAAAATTTTTTTATAGGCCCAATTCTCATTGGTTATGGTCTTCCTTTGAACTTTTAAGTATGTCCTCACCTTTTTCTCTCTCTAATGATTCACTGAGTGCTAATACAAGTAAGTTTTCTTGGTAATATTATCATGGAAATGTGGAATATTAAAAGTTTATAATGTCAAAAGTTTGCAGAAATTTTAAATTTCTTATTTTCATGATTCTTAAGTGAACATATATCCATTTCCATATTACTCAGATGAGTCTGTTGCACTTAGGTTAACTATTCCATTGGCAGGGTCTGCTTGCCACACTCCCAAACCTATGAGGAGCAGTGTCCTCACTGGTTCAAAGGTGTCTGTGCAACAGATTTATTGATGGGAAAAGAAAAAGAAAGAACAAAAAATAGAACACACAACAGACAAAGCAAGATAGTAATGACAGGGGAATAAAGTCTATTAAAAATGAGAAATGTACAAACTACAAGAAAACAGAAACAAAGGAGTGCAGAAATAGAGAAAATCCTAAGTACAATCTAGTTAGAATCTGGCTCAAAACTTGTCCCAACCCATCTTCTTGGCATGTTCTTGAAGGTAAGCCTCCTCCTCTTTCTTCTTTCGTTCTCTCTCTGCCTTTCTTTGGTCGGCAGTTTTGGGTATAGATGGTGCCTTGACCCTCATTTTTCTCCTCTTTGGTTCAGGAGGGATCTCAGAAGATTTATCAGTGGTTGGCTCCGGGGGTTTGGTGGAAAATTTTCCTTTGGGGCCCTTACCTTTGGAGCTCGTCCATTTGGAGGCCTGCCCTTGCTGAGTCAGCGGGGGAATAAGAGGGGATTGGGCTTGTGCTGGCGCAGGAGGGACAACAGGAGATTTATCTTTTGCTTTCACCTGAGGTAGGAGAGGACTTTTCCCTTTCGCAAGCTTAGGGGAAACCACAGAAGATTTGTCTTGTTCTTTTACGGCAGGAATGGCAGGGCTCTTCCCTTTCACTGGCTGGCTTATTGGTGGTGCCTCCTCAGACTGGGCAGATTTGTCTTTTCTGATTTTTAAAGAGGCAGTTGGGGGAGTAGTCCTCTTGGCACCAACCTTCCTTCTCTGAGGATAAGTTTGTTCAGTAGGGCTTGATGAAGGAGCAGCAACAGTAGTATGGGCACTGGGATCCCTAGGGGGTGCGGAATCAAAGTCTGAGTCAGAAGGAAAAAGCTCAGTAGGATCCAATCCAAGGGCAGCAACAACTTGTCTGCGTTCCTCTTTGGAAAATAGACGACCATGGGGATCATCCTGAGCAGAAGCTCTGATGACCTTTGGAGGTGGGGATGGAGAGGCTGACCTTTTTCCTTTTTGGGCTACAGTGGCTCTTTTGGAAGTGGGAGGTTTCTTGGAAGGAGTCCGTTTTCTTTTGGACGCAGGAGAGGGAACTGGGGGAGGCACTGAGACAGGAGCAGGAGCTAGAGTAGGGTCTTTAGCAGGAGGAGGAGCTTGAGTAGGAGCAGGAGGAGGAACCTGAGTTGGGGCTGTAGGGGGAGGGGGAACAGGTTGTGTAGGTGTAGGGGCAGGGGGAGTGGAAGAAGATGGGCCTGGTTGTGTGGAAGAGGATGGGGCCTCAGGGGGTGCTGTGGCGAGAGGGGTGGCCTGTATTGGTTGGGATAGTAGGAAGGCAACCCTCTGTTCCAAAATCTCAATTTTCTTGTTAGCCCACAGGAGATTGGTATCTGCAAGCTCCGTACTAAGTCGGTTGATCTCTTGAGCATTGTTCAGTTTCCTTTCTAATAACCGGTTGTGCTTTTTCGCCCTTTCTGCATTGGCTTTTTCAATCTCAGCAGTCATTTTGTAATAAGTTCCCGCAGCCTTGTTCGCATTGAGTGTCTCCAAAATTGCCTCCCACCCCTTGGAAATATCTCTCAGCTACTCGCTGTGAGCAAGCTTCAAGTCACTCATCTTCTACAGCAAGGGGTATTCGTTGGCTTGTCGGAGTTGGGCCATGCCATTAAGAACATCCTCTTGATATAGGCGTTGTCCCTCATGACATGGAGGTGGGTGAAGTAGGGAGGGGTGTAATAGGAGTGTCTGGGTAAGATGGGTAGAAATAGAGTGGAAGAAGTAGAAGGTGATTGATCCTGGGGGGGCAAAGTGGGTGTTGTAGGGATGAAGTCAAGAGGAGGGGTGGAAGTGGCTGGGGTAGTCTGTGTTGAATGGTCAGTGAATTGAGGAGGGGGTGGGAGAAGAGGTGAAATGGAAGGTATGGGTGGAAAATGAAATGAAGGAAGGTCAGTGGATGTGGATGGTTCTGGGTAAGGGAAGAATGGAATGGTGAAGGGTTGAAATGGAAGGGATGGGGTTGCAAATAGGTGGGGTTGAATGAGAAAGGTGGATGGGAAGGGAATGGGGTCTATTTGGGTAGAAGTATTGGTAAATTGTGGTGGAGGTAATATTAGTGGGGGAAGGATAGGTAGAGTGGGGAAGGAGTGGTGGGGTATGGTGTCTTGGAGGGTGAAGGGTGTAGGTAAGTCAACTGGGGTGAGGTCTGGGTGCACTGTGGAGTCAGAGATTGAAGGGGGTTGGATGAGTGGGGTGGTAGGAGGTTGTGTAAAGATGGGTGAGTTTGTCAATGTTTGAAGGGTGGATTTTATGTTAGTGATGCCAATTTGCATTTGGGCTTGGGTCTGTGTGGTGTTGGAGAGTTGGGTTTGGATGTCATGTATGAGGGAAAGGATATGGGTAAGGGTATCTGAGGTTGGTTGGAGTGGAGTATAAGGATAGGAGGGAACAAGTTGGGAAGGGGAAGTGGGGGCATGATGGAAAGTTGTAGGGGGAGAAGATGAAAGGACTGGTGCGTGATGTGGGGAAGGGAGTAGGGAATCTGGGAGGGTGGTATCATGGGATGGCAGGGTGTCAAGCAAGGTAGTCATGAAGGCCTGATATCCTAAAGTGGTGGCTAGGTTAAAGTCAAGATCGTGGAGTGGAGATGTAGTTGGGAGAGGTTGGACTAAGGGTTGGTCGATATGGGGTGTGTCTATTGAAATGACAGGTTGGAATGACAGGGGAGGTGGAAGTAGGTAAAGATAAGGCAGGGGTTGTGTGAGAGGTTTTCTTTTTAAGGTATGTTATCAAGGGAGGGCTGTCAGGGTTGAGGTCAAATGATGTTAGAGATACTGGGGCTGTGTATTGAGGTAAGGTGGGTGAAGGGGGAGTGTTTTCTTGGGGTTCAACACTTTCCACCCAGGAACGAATCACAGTGGGGGGTGGAATGGAAAAGGGAGATAAGAGAGGAAAGGGGAGAGATGGAATAGGCAAAGAAACTAATGGAGAGGCAAGCGTGGTGGATGGAGGGATTGCTGCAGAAGCAGAGGTGACAGAAGCTCATGACACCTTCTTTGGAGCAGGAGCTTTAGCCTTCTTTTTGGGGGCAGGGGTGGCCTTTGCCACAACAGCTCCCTCTCCCTGCTTAGAAACAACCTGAGCTTCAGACTTCTTCTTCTTCTTCTGGGGATCCATCAGACTTCTGCTGATCCCCCATTGTCTTTTGGCAAAAGTGGTGGGAGTGAGGTCAGCAGATAACTCACCCACTAGTATCTTGTATCCTCCCTCAGAAGTAATTTGGGGATGAGTCTTCCATAGGGGAGAGTGTGGATCTTTTTTTGCAGCCCGAGCTTCACCATCATATCCTTTATGGCCTCAAAAATCAACCATGCAGCATTAAATTCATGGCCTAGAGAGGTGTAGAGAGCATCAACAATTGGTGTCCTTGTTGAGAACTAAAAAATACCATTTTCCACCCTTTAACCTGGGCCTTGATAGACCCTTGAGAGAACTAAATAAGTGTTTTAAGTGCTTGTGTTACAGTTAACAATAAAGACAGGCTTAACCATGAAAGCAGCCTAAAAGTGCCAAAAATATGATAATCCATGTTGATCCAAAGGAAGAAAGATAAGGGACAACCTCACTAGCTATCAAAATTCCTAAACTGAAGAGGCAAAGACCTGGTCTCAACCCAGAAAAGAAATATGGAGCAATTCGAACAGAAGAATGCACTACAGAGTGCTTTTCGAAAAGAACCTAAACTTTGTGAAAAGAACTAAAAGCTCCAGGCTTAGTTTTCGAAGAGCACCTGAACTCTTCAAAAGGATGTTTGACCTATTCGAAAAGAAGAGAACTCCTTGCGAACAAAACCTGAACTTTGCGAAAAGAGCTTCAGAAGTCACAGTACCTTGCAAAAAGTTCCCTAAACTATGCAAAATGGAATTCTGGAGATTCCTAGCTTCTGCAAGGGTAATTCAGTAATCTTTTGCACGCGCCCCAATGCACTTAAAAACCTAGGGACATTTCAGAAGATTTTAAGCACGAAGCAAAGGCATATTCTACCCCATGTGAGCGCTCGAAGATGAAATCAATTGGCGGGAACTTCTAGAAGTTCTAACAGATTTTCGAATTACATAACAGAATTGATGCCTCTGTCATCTGATTGGCTGAAACAAAAGAAGCAATTCTGATTGGCCAAAACAGATCTGGATCCTCGTGCTCGACTACCATTGGTTGATACAGATCTAAGCACTTCTGATTGGTCGATACACATCTGAGCTAGACCTGGGGTAAACTATAAATAGATGAACCATTTGCCCAATTTGGGTATCCAGATTTTGAGTTTCATTCCTATTCCCCCATTTCCAAATCAGCTAGCTTGTCTGATACCCCTGTAATAGCCTAACTTTTACTTGCAATTGAGAGCTGTGAGATACCTCTGTAATTCAAAAGAGAATTGTATTCAAGACTACAAATCTGAGAGCTGTTTAAGCTGTGCTCTGTAATTGTAATGGTGAATTTGAAAAGGTTGCTGTAAACCGTATATTCTAAATTGGATTCGTGTTAAGGGTTCCCTCTGATCTCCTTATTGCACTAGACTCCTTTAGATTTACTGTTTTTCATGCAATTTCCCTTGATTCATTAACCCTGTGGGAATTAGTGTTTGTAACCTAATCTCTCACAGCATTTGTAGTGGTATTTCTTGTTCTAAATTAAGGGTTTAGATTAAAGACTATTGGATGGTCTGTGGCCATTGAAGTGGACAGACCATAGCCATAAGCCTAAATCTAATCCTTGAGTTAGATTTATTTCTCTTACATCTGTGCTTGTAGCCAGATGAAGATTGGATCATCTCTCATTTGATCTGTAGTCATTCTCATTGTGTTTCAAGGACCAAATCAAAGTTAGATATTATTTCTCCATTTTTATAAGTTTACATCAAAATTCCCCCAACTCAGATCTGGATCATTTAGTTTAACTTTTACTTTTATCATTTAGTTAATGTGACAAATTCAACCTCCCATCTTATGTGCTTTGTAGATAGGATAAGAGGCCAAATCAGGTAGCCCAGATCTGGAGGTTTATCTTGAATTTTAAAATCAATTCCCTGTGGACGATCTTTTACTCACTTACATTTTAAAACTTGCTACAATTGGCCCTGATCTTACAGGCTAATTGAGATCTCTCTGTGCTGATATTTTAGTATTCTTTTAGTAAATTCATCCTCTGTAAGTCTGTTTTCAAAACACAAATAAATCATGCACACTAGAATCACCAACAAGTTTTTAGCGTCGTTGCCATGGAATTTGTTTTAAAATAGGTAGACCTAAGTTTTCATTTTGTTCTTATCTTTACATCAGTGCTAAATTATTCTATTGTTTAAATCTGTGCAGCTATTCATATACATTTTGAAGAGGGGAATCTACTTTAAAAGGAATTCTGAAGGTTTGTTGTGCATAATCTGATTCTCTGTTCTGTGTTGTATGTTTGGTAGGAGGACTCTCAGCCCTGAGATTGTCCCTCTAAATTTAGAGGTTGAAAGGCTACTACAAACCAGACAATCATCATAGAATTCTACTGAAACAGCTACTATGGGTGAAGAACCTCGACTTTTGAGGGATTACTTTGCACCTGGTGCCTATAATTCTCCATTTTGCATTCAATTTCCTGCTGTTGAAGGAAATTATAAGATCAAATCATCAATTATCCAAATGCTTTCTTCCTTCCATGATTTGAGTAAGGAAGATCCATATAAACATGTGGATGAATTCTTGTCTCTTTGCACCACATTCAACATAGCTGGACTTGGTCCAAAAGCAACCAATCTTAGGCTCTTTCCTTTTTCATTAAAGGACAAAGCTAGAGCATGGTTGTCTATGTTGGCACCAAATAGTATCACTTCTTGGAATGATTTGCAGTGTCAATTTTTAGCCAAATACTTCCCTATGTCTAAAACAAGCCAATTGAGACAAAGTATTATTTCCTTCGCACAAAACTCAACTGAAACTTTCCATGAAGCATGGGAAAGATTTAAGGAACTTCTAAGGCAATGTTCTCATCATCAAATTCCCCGATGGCAGCTTGTTCAAAGATTCTATCAAGAAATTGATCAAAAGGGCAAGAATATGGTAGATGCTTCCTGTGGAGGTACCTATTTGCAAAAAACAGTTGAGGAGGTTTGGGACTTATTTGAAGTAATTGGTGAAAATTCAACTCAACAGAAATCTTTGTCAAGAGATATTGAGAATCCTGCTAGGTTGAACAATCAGGAAATTACCAAAGGAAAGATTTATGAGGTGAATGAGTTAGAAAGGAAGATGGATAATTTAACTACAAAGTTTGATAGATTGATGGACTCACTTAAAATCCAATGGTTGCAAGAGTAGAGGAGGCATGTCTGATATGCCAGTCCGCTACTCATTCACTTGACCAATGTCCCGCTGCACCACAGTTCCCAGATTTAGTGGTGGAACAAGCTCATGCTGCCCAATCATTTGGACAGATGCAGTCAAATGAATATCCATGGAGAGGGCACCCCAATTTGAGGTGGAGCCAGGGGAATTATCAATCACAATAGCAGCAGCAACCAAAGAACCAAATGCCTTTCAAAACTGCTCAACCTTATCAGCAGAATTTTTATGCCAAGCCAAATTTTCAGCAGCCCATTCCACAACAACCTGTACAGCAATCTGCTCCAGTCCAAGCCCCTTCCAGATCCCCTTCTTTTGAAGATCAAGTCCTAAATTCACTCCAGAATTTAGGATCTTTAACTCAGACTGTGAACTTTCACAGTCAGAGCATAAAGAAGATTGAAGAAACATTGGGTCAACTTTCAAATACTTTGCCAAAAGAGAGGAAGGAAAGTTACCCAGCTAACCTTTAAACAATCCCAAACGACAGTTCATGGTTGGGGAGGCTTCTATTTCACATGAAGAAGTAAAAACTGTCACAACTTTGAGAAGTGGAAGAATTATAAATAACAAAGTGGGTACTGACTAGGAAGAAGAAAAAATTGAGGAAAGTGATAAAGATATGCAGCAGAAGCATCATGATGTTAGCATTGGGGGTGATTGTTGAGAACTAGAAAATACTATTTTCCACCCTTTAACCTAGGCCTTGATAGACCCTTGAGAGAACTAAATAAGTGTTTTAAGTGCTTGTGTTATAGCTAACAATAAAGACAGGCTTAACCATGAAAGCAGCCTAAAAGTGCCAAAAAGATGATAATCCATGTCGATCCAAAGGAAGAAAGAGAAGGGACAACCTCACTAGCTGTCAAAATGCCTGAACTGAAGAGGCAAAGACCTGGTCTCAACCCAGAAAAGAAATGTGGAGCAATTCGAACAGAAAAATGCACTACAGAGTGCTTTTCGAAAAGAATCTGAACAATTCAAAAAGAACCTGAACTCTGCGAAAAGAACTAAAAGCTCCAAGCTTAGTTTTTGAAGAGCACCTGAACTCTTCGAAAGGATGATTGACCTATTCGAAAAGAAGAAAACTCCTTGCGAACAGAACCTGAACTTTGCGAAAAGAGCTTTAGGAGTCACAGTACCTTGCGAAAAGTTCCCTAAACTATGCAAAATGGTATTCTGGATATTCCTAGCTTTTGCAAGGATAATACAGTAATCTTTTTCACGTGTCCCAATGCATTTAAAAACTTAGGGGCATTCCAGAAGATTCTAAGCATGAAGCGAAGGCATATTCCACCCCATGTGAGCACCCGAAGATGAAATCACTTGGCGGGAACTTCTAGAAGCTCTAACAGATTTTCAAATTGCATAACAGAATTGATGCTTATGTCGCTTTGATTAATTTGAACGGATCGAGCAATTCTGATTGGCCAGAACAGATCTGGATCCTTGTGCTCGACTACCATTGGTTGATACAGATCTGAGCACTTCTGATTGGTCGATACGCATCTGAGCTAGACCTGGGGAAAACTATAAATAGACGAACCATTTGCCCAATTTGGGCATCCAGATTTTGAGTTTCATTCCTATTCCCCCATTTCCAAATCAGCTAGTTTGTCTGAAACCCCTGTAATAGCCTAACTTTTACTTCCAATTGAGAGCTGTGAGATACCTCTGTAATTCAAAAGAGAATTATATTCAAGACTACAAATCTGAGAGCTATTTAAGTTGTGCTCTATAATTGTAATGGTGAATTTGAAAAGGTTGTTGTATACCGTACATTCTCAATTGGATTCGTGTTAAGGGTTCCCTCTGATCTCCTTATTGCACTAGACTCCTTTAGATTTACTGTTTTTCATGCAATTTCCCTTGATTCATTAACCCTGTGGGAATTAGTGTTAGTAACCTAATCTCTCACAACATTTATAGTGATATTTCTTGTTCTAAATTAAGGGTTTAGATTAAAGACTATTGGATGGTCTGTGGCCATTGAAGTGGACAGACCATAGCCATAAGCCTAAATCTAATCCTTGAGTTAGATTTATTTCTCTTACATCTGTGCTTGTAGCTAGATGAAGATTGGATCATCTCTCATTTGATCTGCAGTCATTCTCATTGTATTTCAAGGACCAAATCAAAGTTAGATATTATTTCTCCATTTTTATAAGTTTACATCAAAATTCCCCCAACTCAGATCTGGATCATTTAGTTTAACTTTTACTTTTATCATTTAGTTAATGTGACAAATTCAACCTCCCATCTTATGTGCTTTGTAGATAGGATAAGAGGCCAGATCTGGTAGCTCAGATCTGGAGGTTTATCTTGCATTTTAAACAAATTCTCTGTAGACGATCTTTTACTCACTTACATTTAAAACTTGCTACAATTGGCCCTGATCTTGCAGGCTAATTCACTTCTCTCTGTGCTGATATTTCTTTACTCTTTTTAATGTTCCAGATTCAGTATAACTTAGCAGTTGCAAATTTATTTTCAAAACACAAATAAATCATGCACACTTAGAATAACCAAGTTTTTGGCGCCGTTGCCGGGGAATTTGTTTTAAAATAGGTAGACCTAAGTTTTCATTTTTATTTTTACATCAGTGCTAAACTATTCTATTGTTTATATCTGTGCAGTTATTCATATCCATTTTGAAGAGGGGAATCTACTTTAAAAGGAATTCTGAAGGTTTCATGCATAAATCGATTCTCTACGTGTTGTATGTTTGGTAGGAGGACTCTCAGCCCTGAGATTGTCCCTCTAAATTTAGAAGTTGAAAGGCTATTACGAACCAGACAAACAGCACAGAATTCTGCTGAAACAGTTACTATGGGTGAAGAACTTCAACTTTTGAGGGATTACTTTGCACCTGGTACTTATAATTCTCCCTTTTGCATTCAATTTTCTACTGTTGAAGGAAATTATGAGATCAAATCATCGACTATCCAAATGCTTCCTTCCTTCCATGGGTTGAGTAAGGAAGATCCATACAAACATGTGGATGAATTCTTGTCTCTTTGCACCACATTCAACATAGCTGGACTTGGTCCAGAGGCAACCAAGCTTAGGCTCTTTCCTTTTTCATTGAAGGACAAAGCTAGAGCATGGTTGTCTATGTTAGCACCAAATAGTATCACTTCTTGGAATGATTTGCAGTGTCAATTTTTAGCCAAATACTTCCCAATGTCTAAAACAAGCCAATTGAGACAAAGTATTATTTCCTTCTCACAAAACTCAACTGAAACTTTCCATGAAACATGGGAAAGGTTTAAGGAACTTTTAAGACAATGTCCTCATCATCAAATTCCCCGATGGCAGCTTGTTCAAAGCTTCTATCAAGAAATTGATAAAAAAGGCAAGAATATGGTAGATGCTTCTTGTGGAGGCACTTACTTGCAAAAAATAGTTGAGGAGGTTTGGGACTTATTTGAAGTAATTCATGAAAACTCAACTCAACAGGAATCTTTGTCAAGAGATATTGAGAATCCTGCTAGGTTGAACAATCAGGAAATTACCAAAGGAAAGATTTATGAGGTGAATGAGTTGGAAAGAAAGATGGATAATTTAACCACAAAATTTGATAGATTGATGGACTCACTTAAAAATCCAATGGTTGCAAGAGTAGAAGAGGCATGTCTGATATGCCAGTCCCCTACTCATTCACTTGACCAATGTCCCGCTGCACCACAGTTCCCAGATCTAGTGGTGGAACAAGCTCATGCTGCCCAATCATTTGGACAGATGCAGTCAAATGAATATCCATGGAGAGGGCACCCCAATTTGAGGTGGAGCTAGGGGAATTATCAATCACAACAGCAGCAGCAACCAAAGAACCAAATGCCTTTCAAAACTACTCAACCTTATCAGCAGAATTTTTATGCCAAGCCAAATTCTCAGCAGCCCATTCCACAACAACCTGTACAGCAATCTGCTCCAGTTCAAATCCCTTCTAGGTCCCCTTCTTTTGAAGATCAAGTCCTAAATTCACTCCAGAAATTAGGATCTTTAACTCAGACTGTGAACTTTCATAGTCAGAGCATAAAGAAGATTGAAGAAACATTGGGTCAACTTTCAAATACTTTGGCCAAAAGAGAGGAAGAAAAGTTACCCAGCCAACCTTTGAACAACCCCAAAGGATAGTTCATGGTTGGAGAGGCTTCTATTTCACATGAAGAAGTAAAAACTGTCACAACTTTGAGAAGTGGAAGAATTATAAATAACAAAGTGGGTACTGAAGAAGAAAAAAGTGAGGAAAATGATAAAGAGCATAATAATGCGATAGCAAGTCTTGATGTAGTAAAAAAAAAAAAATGAAAAACAAAAAAATCAAAAAGATTCTGATAATGCTTCTAAAGCTGTCGATGAAGGACTAGTTACTCATTTACCATTTCCTCATGCCATAAAATCTGTATCCCCTTTTGATAAAGGGAACACAAAAATAGATGAAATGATGGAGACTTTCAAGCAAGTCAAGATAAATCTACCTTTGCTTGATGCAATCAAACAAATTCCAGCATATGCAAAATTTTTGAAAGATATTTGCACTCACAAAAGACAGTCTAGGATACAGTTATCCAAGAAGGTCTTTGCTGTGGAAAGAGTTAATCAGGTGTTGTCTATTACCACACCTCCTAAACTTCAAAATCCTGGAATCCCCACAATCCCTTGCATTATTGGGGAACATACCATTGAAAAGGTTTTATTAGATTTGGGTGCTAGTGTCAACCTGCTTCCATATTCTGTATATGAGAAACTAGGTTTGGGAGAATTAAAACCCACTCATGTGGTGTTACAACTAGCAGGCAGATCTGAAAGAAAGCCAGTTGGGGTGATTGAGGATGTATTGGTGGGAGTAGATAAATTTTTCTATCCTGCTGATTTTCTAGTTTTGGACATGGAACCTACAAAAAGCAAAACTTCCATCCCTGTCATTTTGGGAAGACCATTCCTGGCTACAACAAATGCTTGCATTCAATGGGTGCGGTATTATGGAAGTCTCTTTGAAATATGAAGGTGAAATTAAATGTTTATAATGCATCACACCTCAATTCAGCTCGAGGAATGTTTTCATGTTGATCTCGGATGAACTGGTGGAAGGGACTTTACAGCTTTTTGCAAAGGTGAAGATTTAACCACAGATTCTAAAGATGCTTGGGGAAATTTCGAGGAAGAAACATTTTGTACCTCAAAGTCTGAGGAAGTAAATGTTGTGCAAGGAACTCATAATCAATCACCAAGTTTCTCTTCTTGGAAACCTGCTATTCTTCCCCTTCCACAAATAGCTAAGGTACCTTTGCTACCTTCTTTTCTTAGCCCACCTGATGTAGAACTGAAGCCGTTGCCAGAAAATTTGAAATATGCGTTTTTAGGAGACCATAAATCATTGGCTGCGATTATTTCTTCCTCCCTCACAAAGGAGCAGGAGGAAGAGCTGTTGATTGTTTTGAAACAACATAAAAGGGCAAATGGCTGGACTATTGCTGATTTGGGAGGAATCAGTCTAGCTGTTTGCATGCATAAAATCTTTTTGGAAGAAGATGCAAAGCTTTCTAGGGAAATGCAAAGGAGGTTGAACCCTCATATGCAAGAAGTGGTCATGAAAGAGGTTGTTAAGTTGTTGGATGCAGGGGTCATTTACCCCATTTCAGATTCAGCTTGGGTGGCACCTACACAGGTGGTACCTAAGAAATCTAGGATCACTGTTGTAACCTCAGATTCTGGTGAGCTTATGTCAACCAGACAAACAACTGGGTGGAGGGTCAGTATTGATTACAGAAAATTAAATTCAATGACCAGAAAAGACCATTTCCCTCTCCCATTCATTGATTAGATTTTAGATAAGCTAGCAGGAAAAGCTTATTACTGTTTTCTTGATGGTTACTCTGGTTACAATCAGATTCCTGTGTACCCAAAAGATCAGGAAAAGACCACATTCACTTGCCCTTTTGGCACTTTTGCCTATAGGAGAATGCCTTTTGGTCTTTGTAATGCTCCTGCTACCTTTCAAAGATGCATGTACTCCATTTTCTCTGATATGATTGACCAATTTATGGAGATTTTCATGGATGATTTTTCAATCTATGGAGACAGTTTTGCCCAGTGTTTACATCATCTCAAATTGGTGTTACAGAGATGTGTAGAAACCAATCTAGTTTTGAGCTGGGAGAAGAGCCATTTCATGGTCACCCAGGGCATTGTCCTTGGCCATGTTGTCTCCCACAAGGGCATTGAGGTAGACAGAGCAAAAATTGATTTAATTTCACATTTACCACCTCCCAAAACTGTTAAACAAATCAGAAGTTTTCTGGGACATGCTGGATTTTACAGAAGGTTCATTAAGGACTTCAGTAAAATAACCAAGCCTCTTTGTCATTTATTGTGCCAAGATGTCCCTTTTGTTTTCAACAATGAATGCATGAAGGCATTTGAATTCTTAAAAAACTGTTTGATTTCAGCTCCAATATTACAGTCTCCAGATTATTCACTGCCTTTTGAACTGATGTGTAATGCATCAGATTATGCTTTGGGAGCTGTCCTTGGACAGAGAAAGGATAAGTTGCCTCATGTCATAGCTTATGCCAGTAGATCAATGATTGATGCATAGCTCAATTACACAACAACTGAGAATGAGCTGCTGGCAATTGTTTTTGCTTTAGAGAAATTCAGGTCATATATCTTGGGTTCACAAATAGTGGTGTTCACTTACCACTCTGCCTTGAAATCACTTCTGTCTAAGAAGGACACCAAACCAAGATTAATCAGGTGGATCCTCCTATTACAGGAATTTGATTTACAGATCAAAGATAAAAAGGGTCTGGAGAATGTGGTGGCTGATCACCTGTATAGAATTTTAACTGCTGAGATTGACAGGCTGCCTATTAATGAATCGTTCCCTGATGAGCAACTTTTTGCTATTAGTATACACATCCCTTGGTTTGCAAACATAGTCAACTTTTTGGCTACTGGAAGAATTCCTCAACATTGGAATAAAATGGATAAAGATCTTTTCTTTTCGAAGGTTAAACATTTTATTTGGGAAGATCCTTATCTGTTTAAGATTTGTCCAGACCAAATAATAAGAAGATGTATCCCTGAAGAAGAATTTCATAGCATACTTTCTATGTGTCATGAACAGGCCTGTGGAGGTCATTTTAGTGGAAACAAAACTGCTGCAAAGGTTTTGCAGTGTGGATTTTATTGGCCTACACTTTTCAAAGAAAGTCTTGAAGCTGCAGAAATTGGGCAGCATTTCCAAGAGAAACTCAATACCTTTACAGCCCATTTTGGAAGTTGAATTATTTGATATTTGGGGGATAGACTTCATGGGTCCCTTTCCTCCTTCCAATGGGTGTAATTTCATTTTAGTAGCTGTGAATTATGTATCCAAATGGGTTGAAGCTACAACCACTAAAACCAATGATCACAGAGTGGTTCTGAAATTTTTAAAGGATCACATTTTTTCCAGGTTTGGTTTTCCCAGAGCTATTATCAGTGATGGGGGAAGCCATTTTTATAATAAACATTTTGAAGCTTTATTGAAAAAATACTCTGTGACTCATAGAGTAGCTACTCCATATCATCCACAAACCAGTGGACAAGTGGAGATTTCCAATAGAGAAATCAAACATATACTAGAAAAGACTGAAGAAGATGAGAAAAGGATTGGCCCTTTTTTGAATGATGCATTATGGGCATATAGGACAACCTATAAAACCCCAATTGGCATGTCCCCATTCAGGTTGGTCTATGGCAAAGCATGCCATTTACCAGTGGAGTTAGAATATAAAGCCTTTTGGGCTATTAAAACATTGAACATGGATCTGACTACTGCTGGTAATCACAGGAAACTGCAACTTGCTGAGTTGGAGGAGCTGAGAATGGATGCATACACCAATTCAAGATCTTACAAAGGGAAAGTCAGCCTTCCATGATAAAAAAATTTTTAGAAAAGAGTTCACAGCTGGCTCTAAGGTATGGCTATTTAACTCAAAACTTAAGTTTTTTCCTGGAAAGCTGAGATCCAGATGGGAAGGGCCATATACTGTCATTCATGCAGCTCCTTCTGGGGCTGTTGACATTTTAGACCCAAGTGATGGAAGAATCTTGAAAGTAAATGGTCAGAGGCTCAAACCATGCATTGAAAATACCCAGGAGCCTGTGCTTCCCATCTATCATCAAGAACCTCCCCAAATCTGATGGTATACAACTGTACAATATGTTTTTTGTTCTGTAGTTTTTGCATAGTTTTCTATTTCTCTATTTTTAGTCATGTTTGTTCTCTTTTTGAAAAGTTTAAATATGTGAAAAATTAATTCGCAAAGTAAAAATTGTCTTTTCCCAAAGTTCAATTTGCTTTTTGAAAAGGATCTGGATTTGTAACGAACTGCTCAAAAGCAATGATTTGCTTTTCGAATAGTTGTTTCTGAAGCCATTTACTTTTTGAAAAGTTGTTTCTGAAGCTATTAGCTTTTCGAATGGTACTGATGCCATTCTCTGTTGTAAAAAGGACTGTTTTGGAACTTTTCGAAAACTTAAAAATGACTTTGCGAAAATAACTTTGAGCATATTTAAACCCTTTCGAAGTAAGGGTTTCATATTCGAAAGCTTTCTGAGAACGTCCTGTTCCACAAAAACCCCATTTCTTTCTTTCCTTGCGTGATTTTAGAATTCAGCCACACTTTTCTTCACATTTGTTTGATCATTTGAGCTTGAAGAGAGGGATTTTAGCTTCTGGTTCCGGTGGATTTCAGCGAGCAAGCAACACGTTCAACCAAAACCCTAGATTTTGGTATTTTTCTGTGCATTTCCTCTGTTTATCATTTACAAAGTTTGATTTTGTGTCAGCATTTGTTGTGGGCGTTTTTATACACTACTTTAGAATGGGGAAACCTAAAAAATCATTAGCTGCCATGTTCCTGTTGTTTGATTCTAAGTGTGCATGATTTATTTGTGTTTTGAAAATAGATTTGCAACTGCTAAGTTATACTGAATCTGGAACATTAAAAAGAGTAAAGAAATATCAGCATAGAGAGAAGTGAATTAGCCTGCAAGATCAGGGCCAATTGTAGCAAATTTTAAATGTAAGTGAGTAAAAGATCGTCCACAGAGAATTTGTTTAAAATGCAAGATAAACCTCCAAATCAGAGCTACCAGATCTGGCCTCTTATCCTATCTACAAAGCACATAAGATGGGAGGTTCAATTTGTCACATTAGCTAAATGATAAAAGTAAAAGTTAAACTAAATGATCCAAAGTAAAAGTTAAACTAAATGATCCAGATCTGAGTTGAGGAAATTTTGATGTAATCTTATAAAAAACGGAGAAATAATATCTAACTTTGATTTGGTCCTTGAAACAAAATGAGAATGACTGCAGATCAAATGAGAGATGATCCAATCTTCATCTGGCTACAAGCACAGATGTAAGAGAAATAAATCTAACTCAAGGATTAGATTTAGGCTTATGGCTATGGTCTGTCCACTTCAATGGCCACAAACCATCCAATAGTCTTTAATCTAAACGCTTAATTCAGAACAAGGAATATCACTACAAATGCTGTGAGAGATTAGGTTATAAACACTAATTCCCACAGGGTTAATGAATCAAGGGAAATTGCATAAAAAATAGTAAATCTAAAGGAGTCTAGTGCAATAAGGAGATCAGAGGAAACCCTTAACACGAATCCAATTGAAAATGTACGGTTTACAACAACCTTTTCAAATTCACCATTAAAACAGCCTCGATTTGTAGTCTTGAATACAATTCTCTTTTGAATTACAGAGGTATCTCACAGCTCTCAATTACAAGTAAAAGTTAGGCTATTACAGGGGTTTCAGACAAACTAGCTGATTTGGAAATGGGGGAATAGGAATGAAACTCAAAATCTGGATGCCCAAATTGGGCAAATGGTTCATCTATTTATAGTTTTCCCCAGGTCTAGCTCAGATGTGTATCGACCAATCAGAAGTGCTCAGATCTGTAACAACCAATGGTAGTCGAGCACAAGGATCCAGATCTGCCGCCAATCGTAATTGCTCGATCTGGTTCAAAATCAAAGCGATATAAGCATCACTTCTGTTATGTAATTTGAAAATCTGTTAGAGCTTCTAGAAGTTCCCGCCAAGTGATTTCATCTTCGGGTGCTCACATGGGGTGGAATATGCCTTCGCTTCATGCTTAGAATCTTCTGGAATGTCCCTAGGTTTTTAAATGTATTGGGACACATGAAAAAGATTACTGAATTACCCTTGCAAAAGCTAGGAATCTCCAGAATACCATTTCGCATAGTTTAGGGAACTTTTCGCAAGGTACTGTAACTCCTGAAGCTCTTTTCGTAAAGTTCAGGTTCTGTTCGCAAGGAGTTCTCTTCTTTTCGAATAGAGCAATCATCCTTTCGAAGAGTTCAGGTTCTTTTCGAAAACTAAGCCTGGAGCTTTTAGTTCATTTCGCAGAGTTCAGGTTCTTTTCGAAGTGTTCAGATTCTTTTCGAAAAACACTCTGTAGTGCATTTTTCTGTTTGAATTGCTCCACATTTCTTTTCTGGGTTGAGACCAGGTCTTTGCCTCTTCAGTTCAGGCATTTTGACAGCTAGTGAGGTTGTCCCTTCTCTTTCTTCCTTTGGATCGACATGGATTATCATCTTTTTGGCACTTTTAGGCTACTTTCATGGTTAAGTCTGTCTTTATTGTTAGCTGTAACACAAGCACTTAAAACACTTATTTAGTTCTCTCAAGGGTCTATCAAGGCCTATGTTAAAGGGTGGAGAATGGTATTTTCTGGTTCTCAACACACCCCCAAACCTAAGCTTTGCTAGTCCCTTAGCAAAGTCAAAATTAAAAACAAAATAAAAAGCCACTTTTGTAGGGAACACAGTTGTATTTAGCATATACAACAAGCCTTTTAAACCCCTAGGTGATCCCTAGTGGAGGAGTGAAGTCTCCTAAGGGTTTTCAGTGAAGGTACCCACAAACGTCTCCAATAATTCAGTTAAGATCAATGCAGTTTTGTTACAGCAAACTTTCATCCAATCAAATTATTCACACCTGCATCAGTCAGGCTGTAAGAAGATTTTCAAGAAAACATCAGTTCAAAACTAAAATTCTGCTGTAATTCTTTTTACCATTCACTCAATTTGTGTCAAACAGTTATTTACAAGAAAAATTAATGAACAGCTTGCCTTCTATTTGAGAATCCAACTTTGATGTTACCCCAGATAAGTCGATTTCAAACCCAACTCTCACCAGGTTTTCACTCAACGTGTAAGTAAGAGGGTTGTACTATTTCACACGGCTCAAGAGCAATTACAGCCCACAAATAAGACTGTAAGCATGAGCATAGGCATTGCTTTTTAGTTCTGAATTCACTACTCCTTTCACCATAGATTACACAAATCCTTATCTCCATGTGACAGCTCAATCCATCATCGATCAGTAAGGACTTTAACTTGGGTTGTACTGAGGCTTATGGGTGAAATTTATTACGAATAAAGGGGTGGAATGGAGTTCAAAATTGAGAAGTCAGTCAAGGTAAGGAGGTGGTATGGACACCTTTATTTTAGCACAATTTCGTCTTCTTCTTTGAATTTTCAGAGCCAAAGTGGCCATCTTTTTCTTTTTCTTTTTCAAACTTCCAATGAAATGACTTCTCCTTTTTTTTTTTTTTTTTTTTTCAAAGCAACATTGACTGGAATGCCATATTTCTTTTGCTGATACATCATTGCCTTCAATTATTTTTCTTTTTACCAAACTGATACCCAACTCTCCTTTCTTCAACTTCCTTTCCTTTACCTTCTGAATTCTCAAAGTGAGGGTTAGGCTAAATGAGGTTGATGAGGTTTCAAAGAAATCTTGGATTTATAAAGCTCAAATGGTGTGTATCAAGGGCAGTTTTAAAATGTGGGGATTTTTTAAGTTCAAACTGTTCAAAAGGAGGCCTTACATCATGTCTTTAATATCATGATTGCTGTCAAATTATTTCAATTTGGATATGTGTAACTTCTAATGAAAGTAAGTAGGTTCAATCAGTCCCTAGAGTAGAAAAAATTGCCAATTCATACCTCCAAAGAATACATTTCAGGCCCAAATCTCACTGGGTGTGCTTTTCTATCAAATTCCTGAGGTATGTCATCACTGTTTTCTCTCTTTTTAGGTTTACTAAAACATCAATTTTCTTTTGGAAATTTTCTGACATTCACTTCATGAAAGTATTAGAATTACACTAGAAATTAATTTAAAAAAGTTTTTAACTTCCTCATTTTTCAAAACAACAGGTGTGAAATTACTTCATTTTCAAAAATTCCACTGATCATAAGCTGCATTGATGTTAACTCAATTATTGACATTTTTGCCACACCCCCACACCTAAGGTGAGCAGGGTCTGCACTGGTCCAAAGCAAAGAAAAGAAACAATCAAGCAGGAATCATAATGACAAGAAGAAAGAACACAAATACACAGTAATTACACAAGAAAAACCAGAATTTTATATTACAAACTCATAACACAGATAAGTACAATGTGATCTAATAACTGGGGTCAAAATCTGTATCATAAGTTGGTTCAATGGGATCAGAACTGGAGTCACTGTCAGAGTCAGAACTAGAATCAGTATTGGAGTCTGAACTCGATTTAGCCTTCTCCTGGATTGTGTTTTGCAGCTCAGTGTATTCCTCTGATTTGATCTTTTTGGTGAGGCCAATGTACTTTCCAAGTCTAGTAGTCCTCAGTTTTTCTTGGTCAAGCTGTGCTTGCAACATGGTCACCTTGTGCTGCTCACTCCTAATCATCTGAAAAGTTTGACCCAGCAGGTCCTTCATTTTCTCACTCTCAAATTTCATGAATAACTCCAATTTCTGAATCTGGTTTTCATAAAGGGTTCTAATGTAAGCTTGCAAATCAGCTAAACCCTTGAGGACATCTCGACAGATATATGGATTTTCTTCCATGGCCCTTTTGAGAGCGGCAAATCTGGGAATGGGAATGGAATGGTAGGGGACCAAAGGTATCCCAGCTGTGGGAGTGGGAGAAGAGGGGTCCAGAAGGATGACTTCAGGGTCGGTCTGATTGGCTTGATCAGAGAATGTGAGGAGAGGTGAAGGGGACTCAACCAGAGGTACCTCAGGTTCAGTTTGGGTAGCATGGGCAGTAGTGGTGAGGGTGGGCAGATCAACCAATACTACCTTAGGTTCAGTTTGGGTAGCATGGTCATCAACAGCAGGTACAGTGGTTAAGGTAGTTGTGTGGGATGTGGAGGCTAAGTTTTGGAGAAGGTCATTGGTCACAGACTGATTATCTATGTTGATCTATAGTTGGGCTTGGATGAATTGGAGAAAGGTAAGTATTTGGCTAATTGATTCAGGTGTGGGTGAGGTATGCACAGGTAATGGTAAAACCAAGTGGATGGTGGAGGTGCAATGGGTGAAATGGCTGTAAAGGGAGAAGTAGCCAAGTGAGTGAAATGAGGAGGGTCAGGTATAGGGACAAGTTCAAGCCCAACGTTTTCAAAAATAGATCCCATCAATGATGAATAAGCCTCTGTAGTGAAAGGCTCGGGTTCAGGGGTATGGGATACTTCAGGTGTGTGGGCTGAGGGAGCAGGTGAACTTGAGACGCTTTGGAGAAGAGGAGTGCAAGGAGATTGTTCAATAAAATCTGTGGCCAGGTCTTGGGCATTGGTGGGAGAAATTGGTGGTGTGAGTATGGCTGGAGTGGTTGGTGTAGAGGGGGAATCTGCAATTGGGATAATGGTGGGTATGGGAGATGAGACTGTTGGAATAGGTGAAGTGGCAGGAGCTGGACTAGGTGAGGAGGGTAAAATGCCAACTTCTTCAAGAATGGGTGCAGCTGAAGAGCTGGTCACCACAGGAAGGACAACTTCTTCAAGAATGGGTGCAGCTAAAGAGCTGGTCACCTCAGGGTCTAGCAAAGCAGGTTCTAAGGGAGCTGCAGGGGCAGGTTCATGTATGGTTGGTGCAAGCTCACCTTCCTCTCTCAGTCTTTTCAGCATTGCTTGGCTTGTAGTCCAAGCCTTTTTCCCAAAAGTATGAGGAGCTATGACTTCAAATGGCTCCTGGTCATCAATGTCAAACTTAGCTCTTAGTAGGGCTGTGCTCAGTCTACCAAATGGGATTCCAACTAATTTTTGCTCCTTTTTCAACTTGGCACTAATATCAGCCATGGCTTCAAAAATTAACATAGGGGCATTGAAAAATTGCCCCTTAGAAAAATGAAAGAGAGCCTCTAAAATTGGTGTCCTCCTTTCTTGGCTGTGCCCGGTGACATAAAAACTTCCCCTCAAAATTGAATCCATCAATAAAAATTGAGGTGCTAGGTCTCTCCTCATTATGGATTGTCCAGTTCCAACGATCCCTTGGGTTAAATGTGCAGCCATTTCTCTAAAAGAGGTCGCTGTCAAAACACCAATGGACCGTAAAGGATCATATTGAAAAGGTATCCCCAAAGCATTCCCAATGTCTTCATATGTGACAGTTAGATCACAATCATCAATAAAGATAAGAAGAGTAGGGACATCAGCATATTTTTCTGTCACTTTTACCAGGTTTTGGTACCATAATTTCACCATTTGCGGATAAATTTTGTCTGACAGAGGGGTAAGGATATTGCTCAGTGAGGCATCCCTCATGTATCTTAAAGATAGCTGACAGTCCGGTTTGTTGACGAAAAAAGTTTCATCCACGATAAGCTCAGGAATCAGCTTCTGAGCTTCAATGAATGGATTTGGCAGTACCAAATGCATAGGCAGAGGAGGAAGCTCAGGCTCAGGACTAGCAGCTGCAGGGATGGGTTCCTCATGTCTAACTTTCTTCACTTTCTCAATCCTATCAGCTCTATCCATTGATAGTTTTCTTTTGGCTGAAGTTTTAGTTTTTCCTTTTGGGGTTGGTTTGCTAATTTTCTTAGCAGAAGATTTTGGGAACATGGCAGCCAGTGATTTTTCAGCTTTCTCCATTCTAAAGTTGGGTATAAAAATGCCCACAACAAATGCTGACACAAAATCAAACTTTGCAAATGATAAACAGAGGAAATGCATAGAAAAATACCGAAATCTAGGGTTTTGGTTGAACGTGTTGCTTGCTCGCTGAAATCCACCAGACCAGAAGCTAAAATCCCTCTCTTCAAGCTCAAATGATCGAACAAATGTGAAGAAAAGTGTGGCTGAATTCTAAAATCACGCAAGGAAAGAAAGAAATGGGGTTTTTGTGGAACAGGACGTTCTCAAAAAGCTATCGAATATGAAACCCTTACTTTGAAAGGGTTTAAATATGCTCAGGGTTATTTTCGCAAAGTCATTGTTAAGTTTTTGAAAAGTTCCAAAACAGTCCCTTTTTTCAACAGAGAATGGCATCAGTACCATTCGAAAAGCTAATAGCTTCAGAAACAACTTTTCGAAAAGCAAATGGCTTCAGAAGCAACTATTCGAAAAGCAAATGGCTTCAGAAACAACTATTCGAAAAGCAAATGGCTTCAGAAGCAACTATTCGAAAAGCAAATGATTGCTTTCGAGCAGTTCGTTACAAATCCAGATCCTTTTCGAAAAGTAAATTGAACTTTGCGAAAAGATAATTTTTACTTTGCGAATTAATTTTTCACATATTTAAACATTGTGAAAAGAGAACAAACATGAATAAAAATAGAGAAATAGAAAACTAAGCAAAAACTATAGAACAAAAACATATTGTACAGTTGTATATCAGATTTGGGGAGGTTCTTGATGATAGATGGGTGACAGGGCTCGGGTATTTTCAATGCATGGTTTGAGCTTGACCATTTACTTTCAAGATTCTTTGCCATGACAGTAAGAGCTGTAGGAATGACAGTATATGGCCCTTCCCATCTGGATCTCAGCTTTCCAGGAAAAAACTTAAGTTTTGAGTTAAATAGCCATACCTTAAAGCCAGCTGTGAACTCTTTTCTCAACAAATTTTTATCATGGAAGGCTTTGACTTTCTCTTTGTAAGATCTTGAATTGGTGTATGCATCCATTCTCAGCTTCTCCAACTCAGCAAGTTGCAGTTTCCTGTGATTACCAGCAGTAGTCAGATCCATGTTCAATGTTTTAATAGCCCAAAAGGCTTTATATTCTAACTCCACTGGTAAATGACATGCTTTGCCATAGACCAACCTGAATGGGGACATGCCAATTGGGGTTTTATAGGTTGTCCTATATGCCCACAATGCATCATTCAGCTTAAAGGACCAATCCTTTCTGTCCTTCTTCACGATCTTTTCGATATGTTTGATTTCTCTATTGGAAATCTCCACTTGTCCACCGGGTTTGTGGATGATATGGAGTAGCTACTCTATGAGTCACAGAGTATTTTTTCAATAAAGTTTCAAAATGTTTATTACAAAAATGGCTTCCCCCATCACTGATAATAGCTCTGGGAAAACCAAACCTGGAAAAAATGTGATCCTTTAAAATTTTCAGAACCACTCTATGATCATTGGTTTTAGTGGCTGTGGCTTCAACCCATTTGGATACATAATCCACAGCTACTAAAATGAAATTACACCCATTGGAAGGAGGAAAGGGACCCATGAAGTCTATCCCCCAAATATCAAACAATTCAACTACCAAATGTAAAGGCATTGAGTTTCTCTTGGAAATCTTGCCCAATTTCTCGCGCGATTCAAGACTTACGGTCGCAGAGCATCTTTGAAAAGTGTAAGCCAATAAAATCCACACTGCAAAACCTTTGCAGCAGTTTTGTTTCCACTAAAATGACCTCCACAGGCCTGTTCATGACATATAGAAAGTATTCTATGAAATTCTTCTTCAGGGACACATCTTCTTATTATTTGGTCTGCACAACTCTTAAACAAATAAGCATCTTCCCAAATGAAATGTTTAACCTTTGAGAAGGAAAGATCTTTATCCATTTTATTCCAATGCTGAGGAATTCTTCCAGTAGCCAAAAAGTTGACTATGTTTGCAAACCAAGGGGTGTGTATGCTAATAGCAAACAGTTGCTCATCAGGGAAAGATTCATTGATAGGCAGCCTGTCAATCTCAGCAGTTAAAATTCTAGACAGGTGATCAGCCACCACATTCTCCACACCCTTTTTATCTTTGATCTGTAAATCAAATTCCTGTAATAGGAGGATCCACCTGATTAATCTTGGTTTGGTGTCCTTCTTAGACAGAAGGTATTTCAAGGCAGAGTGGTCAGTGAACACCACTATTTGTGAACCCAAGACATATGACCTGAATTTCTCTAAAGCAAAAACAATTGCCAGTAGCTCCTTCTCAGTTGTTGTGTAATTGAGCTGTGCATCAATCATTGATCTACTGGCATAAGCTATGACATGAGGCAGCTTATCCTTTCTCTGTCCAAGGACAGCTCCCAAAGCATAATCTGATGCATCACACATCAGTTCAAAAGGTAGTGAATAATCTGGAGACTGCAATATTGGAGCTGAAATCAAACAGTTTTTTAAGAATTCAAATGCCTTCATGCATTCATTATTGAAAACAAAAGGGACATCTTGGCACCATAAATGACAAAGAGGCTTGATTATTTTACTGAAGTCCTTAATGAACCTTCTGTAAAATCCAGCATGTCCCAGGAAACTTCTGATCTGTTTAACAGTTTTGAGAGGTGGTAAATGCGCAATTAAATCAATTTTTGCTCTGTCTACCTCAATGCCCTTGTGGGAGACAACATGGCCAAGGACAATGCCCTGGGTGACCATGAAATGGCTCTTCTCCTAGCTCAAAACTAGATTGGTTTCTTCACATCTCTGTAACACCAATTTGAGATGATGTAAACACTGGGCAAAACTATCTCCATAGATTGAAAAATCATCCATAAAAATCTCCATAAATTGGTCAATCATATCAGAGAAAATGGAGTATATGCGTCTTTGAAAGGTAGCAGGAACATTACAAAGACCAAAAGGCATTCTCCTATAGGCAAAAGTGCCAAAAGGGCAAGTGAATGTGGTCTTTTCCTGATCTTATGGGTACACAGGAATCTGGTTGTAACCAGAGTAACCATCAAGAAAACAGTAATAAGCTTTTCCTGCTAGCTTATCTAAAGTCTGATCAATGAATGGGAGAGGGAAATGGTCTTTTCTAGTCATTGAATTTAATTTTCTCAGAATCATCTGCACCCTCCACCCAGTTGTTTGTCTGGTTGACATAAGCTCACCAGAATCTGAGGTTACAACAGTGATCCCAGATTTCTTAGGTGCCACCTGTGTAGGTGCCACCCAAGCTGAATCTGAAATGGGGTAAATGACCCCTGCATACAACAACTTAACAACCTCTTTCATGACCACTTCTTGCATATGAGGGTTCAATCTCCTTTGCATTTCCCTAGAAGGCTTTGCATCTTCTTCCAAATGGATTTTATGCATCCAAACAGCTGGATTGATTCCTCCCAAATCAGCAATAGTCCAGCCAATTGCCCTTCTATGTTGTTTCAAAACAATCAACAGCTCTTCCTCCTGCTCCTTTGTGAGGGAGGAAGAAATAATCGCAGGCAATGATTTATGGTCTCCTAAAAACACATATTTCAAATTTTCTAGCAACTGCTTCAGTTCTAAATCAGGTGGGCTGAGAAAAGAAGGTAGCAAAGGTACCTTAGCTGTTTGTGGAAGGGGAAGAATAGCAAGTTTCCAAGAAGAGAAACTTGCTGATTGATTATGAGTTCCTTGCACAACATTTACTTCCTCAGACTTTGAGGTACAAAATGTTTCTTCCTCAGAATTTCCCCAAGCATCTTTAGAATCTGTGGTTAAATCTTCACACTGCAAAAACTGTTGTAAAGTCCCTTCCACCAGTTCATCCAATAGATCAACATGAAAACATTCCTCAGAGCTGAATTGAGGCTGTGTGACTGCATTATAAACATTTAATTTCACCTTCATATTTCCAAAAGAGACTTCCATAATACCAGACCTGCATTGAATGCAAGCATTTGCTGTAGCCAGGAATGGTCTTCCCAAAATGACAGGGATGAAAGTTTTGCTTTTTGTAGGTTCCATGTCCAAAACTAGAAAATCAGCAGGATAGAAAAATTTATCTACTCCCACCAATACATCCTCAATCATCCCAACTGGCTTTCTTTCAGATCTGTCTGCTAGTTGTAACACCACATGAGTGGGTTTTAATTCTCCCAAACCTAGTTTCTCATATACAGAATATGGAAGCAGGTTGACACTAGCACCCAAATCTAATAAAGCCTTTTCAATGGTATGTTCCCCAATAATGCAAGGGATTGTGGGGATTCTAGGATCTTGAAGTTTAGGAGGTGTGGTAATAGACAACACCTGATTAACTCTTTCCACAGCAAAGACCATCTTGGATAACTGTATCCTAGACTGTCTTTTATGAGTGCAAATATCTTTCAAAAATCTTGCATATGCTGGAATTTGTTTGATTGCATCAAGCAAAGGTAGATTTATCTTGACTTGCTTGAAAGTCTCCATCATTTTATCTATTTTTGTGTTCCCTTTATCAAAAGGGGATACAGATTTCATGGCATGAGGAAATGGTAAATGAGGAACTAGTCCTTCATTTACAGCTTTAGAAGCATTATCAGAATCTTTTTGATTTTTTTATTTTTCATTTTTTTGATTTTTCTGAGGTACATCAGTAGCCCCACTGCTAACATTATGCTGCTCCTGCTGCATATCTTTATCATTTTCCTCACTTTTTTCTTCTTCAGTACCCACTTTGTTATTTATAATTCTCCCACTTCTCAAAGTTGTGACAGTTTTTACTTCTTCATGTGAAATAGAAGCCTCTCCAACCATGAACTGTCCTTTGGGATTGTTCAAAGGTTGGTTGGGTAATTTTCCTTTCTCTCTTTTGGCCAAAGTATTTGAAAGCTGACCCAATGTTTCTTCAATCTTCTTTATGCTCTGACTGTGAAAGTTCACAGTCTGAGTTAAAGATCCTAAATTCTGGAGTGAATTTAGGACTTGATCTTCAAAAGAAGGGGACCTAGAAGGGATTTGAACTGGAGCAGATTGCTGTACAAGTTGTTGTGGAATGGGCTGCTGAAAATTTGGCTTGGCATAAAAATTATGCTGATAAGGCTGCGCAGTTTTGAAAGGCATTTGGTTCTTTGATTGCTGCTGCTGCTGTGATTGATAATTCCCCTAGCTCCACCTCAAATTGGGGTGCCCTCTCCATGGATATTCATTTGACTGCATTTGTCTAAATGATTGGGCAGCATGAGCTTGTTCCATCACTAGATCTGGGAACTGTGGTGCAGCGGGACATTGATCAAGTGAATGAGTAGGGGACTGGCATATCAGACATGCCTCCTCTACTCTTGCAACCATTGGATTTTTAAGTGAGTCCATCAATCTATCAAACTTTGTGGTTAAATTATCCATCTTTCTTTCCAATTCATTCACCTCATAAATCTTTCCTTTGGTGGTTTGTTGATTGTTCAACCTAGCAAGATTTTCAATATCTCTTGACAAAGATTCCTGTTGAGTTGAGTTTTCACCAATTACTTCAAATTAGTCCCAAACCTCCTCAACTGATTTTTGCAAGTTAGTGCCTCCACAAGAAGCATCTACCATATTCTTGCCTTTTTGATCAATTCCTTGATAGAAGCTTTGAACAAGCTGCCATCGGGGAATTTGATGATGAGGACATTGTCTTAAAAGTTCCTTAAATCTTTCCCACTCTTCATGGAAAGTTTCAGTTGAGTTTTGTGAGAAGGAAATAATACTTTGTCTCAATTGGCTTGTTTTAGACATTGGGAAGTATTTGGCTAAAAATTGACACTACAAATCATTCCAAGAAGTGATACTATTTGGTGCTAACATAGACAACCATGCTCTAGCTTTGTCCTTTAATGAAAAAGGAAAGAGCCTAAGCTTGGTTGCCTCTAGACCAAGTCCAGCTATGTTGAATGTGGTGCAAAGAGACAAGAATTCATCCACATGTTTGTATGGATCTTCCTTACTCAACCCATGAAAGGAAGGAAGCATTTGGATAGTCGATGATTTGATCTCATAATTTCCTGGAAATTGAATGCAAAAGGAGAATTATAAGCACCGGGTGCAAAGTAATCCCTCAAAAGTCGAGGTTCTTCTGATTGTCTTGTTGTCTGGTTCGTAATAGCCTTTCAACTTCTAAATTCAGATGGATAATCTCAGGGCTGAGAGTCCTCCTACCAAACATACAACACAGAACAGAGAATCAGATTATTCACAGCAAACCTTCAGAATTCCTTTTGAAGTAGATTCCCTTCTTCAAAATGGATATGAATAACTGCACAGATATAAACAATAGAATAGTTTAGCACTGATGTAAAAATAGAAATGAAAACTTAGGTCTACCTATTTTAAAACAAATTCTCCGGCAACGGCGCCAAAAACTTGTTGTTTGATTCTAAGTGTGCATGATTTATTTGTGTTTTGAAAACAGATTTGCAACTGCTAAGTTATACTGAATCTGGAACATTAAAAAGAGTAAAGAAATATCAGCACAGAGAGAAGTGAATTAGCCTGCAAGATCAGGGCCAATTATAGCAAGTTTTAAATGTAAGTGAGTAAAAGATCGTCCATAGAGAATTTATTTAAAATGCAAGATAAACCTCCAGATCTGAGCTACCAAATCTGGCCTCTTATCCTATCTACAAAGCACATAAGATGGGAGGTTCAATTTGTCACATTAACTAAATGATAAAAGTAACAGTTAAACTAAATGATCCAAAGTAAAGGTTAAACTAAATGATCCAGATCTGAGTTGGGAAAATTTTGATGTAATCTTATAAAAAATGGAGAAATAATATCTAACTTTGATTTGGTCCTTGAAACAAAATAAGAATGACTGCAGATCAAATGAGAGATGATCCAATCTTCATCTGGCTACAAGCACAGATGTAGGAGAAATAAATCTAACTCAAGGATTAGATTTAGGCTTATGGCTATGGTCTGTCCACTTCAATGGCCACAGACCATCCAATAGTCTTTAATCTAAACACTTAATTCAGAACAAGAAATATCACTACAAATGCTGTGAGAGATTAGGTTACAAACACTAATTCCCATAGGGTTAATGAATCAAGGGAAATTGCATAAAAAATAGTAAATCTAAAGGAGTCTAGTGCAATAAGGAGATCAGAGGGAACCCTTAACACGAATCCAATTGAGAATGCACGGTTTACAGCAACCTTTTCAAATTCACCATTATAATTACAGAGCATAACTTAAACAGCTCTCAGATTTGTAGTCTTGAATACAATTCTCTTTTGAATTACAGAGGTATCTCATAGCTCTCAATTGCAAGTAAAAGTTAGGCTATTACAGGGGTTTCAGACAAACTAGCTGATTTGGAAATGAGGGAATAGGAATGAAACTCAAAATCTGGATGCCCAAATTGGGCAAATGGTTCATCTATTTATAGTTTTCCCCAGGTCTAGCTCAGATGTGTATCGACCAATCAGAAGTGCTCAGATCTGTAACAACCAATGGTAGTTGAGCACAAGGATCAAGATCTGTTCTGGCTAATCAGAATTGCTCGATCTGGTTCAGCCAATCAGGCGATATAAGCATCACTTCTATTATGTAATTTGAAAATCTGTTAGAGCTTCTAGAAGTTCCCGCCAAGTGATTTCATCTTCGGGTGCTCACATGGGGTGGAATATGCCTTCACTTCATGCTTAGAATCTTTTGGAATGTCCCTAGGTTTTTAAATGCATCGGGACGAGTGAAAAAGATTACTGAATTACCCTTGCAAAAGCTAGGAATCTCCAGAATACCATTTCGCATAGTTTAGGGAACTTTTCGCAAGATATTGTGACTCCTGAAGCTCTTTTCGTAAAGTTCAAGTTATGTTCGCAAGGAGTTCTCTTCTTTTCGAATAGGTCAATCATCCTTTCGAAGAGTTCAGGTTCTTTTCGAAAACTAAGCTTGGAGCTTTTGGTTCTTTTCGCAGAGTTCAGGTTCTTTTCGAAGTGTTCAGATTCTTTTTGAAAAATACTCTGTAGTGCATTTTTCTGTTCGAATTGCTCCACATTTCTTTTCTGGGTTGAGACCAGGTCTTTGCCTCTTCAGTTCAGGCATTTTGACAGCTAGTGAGGTTGTCCCTTCTCTTTCTTCCTTTGGATCGACATGGATTATCATCTTTTTGGCTCTTTTAGGCTACTTTCATGGTTAAGCCTGTCTTTGTTGTTAGCTGTAACACAAACACTTAAAACACTTATTTAGTTCTCTCAAGGGTCTATCAAGGCCTATGTTAAAGGGTGGAGAATGGTATTTTCTGGTTCTCAACAGTTCCCAAAATCTTCTACTAAGAAAATTAGCAAACCAACCCCAAAAGGAAAAACCAAAGCTTTAGTCAAAAGAAAACTATCAATGGATAGAGCTGATAGGATTGAGAAAGGGAAGAAGGTTAGACATGAGGAACCCATCCCAACAACTGCTAGTCCTGAGCCTGAGCTTCCTCCTCTGCCTATGCATTTGGTACTGCCAAATCCATTCATTGAAGCTCAGAAGCTGATTCCTGAGCTTATCGTGGATGAAACTTTTTTCGTCAACAAACCGGACTGTCAGCTATCTTTAAGATACATTAGGGATGCCTCACTGAGCAGTATCCTTACCCCTCTGCCAGAGAAAATTTATCCGTGAATGGTAAAATTATGGTACCAAAACTTGGTAAAAGTGACAGAGAAAGATGTTGATGTCCCTACTCTTGTTATCTTTATTGATGATTGTGATCTAACTATCACATATGAAGACATTGGGAATGCTTTGGGGATACCTTTTAAATATGATCCTGCTGGTCCATTGTTTTGACGACCTCTTCGTAGAAATGGCTGCACATTTAACCCAAGGGATCGTTGGAACTGGACAGTCCATAATGAGGAGAGACCTAGCACCTCAATTTTTACTGATGGATTCAATTTTGAGGGGAAGTTTTTATGTCACGGGGCACAGCCAAGAAAGGAGGGCACCAATTTTAGAGGCTCTCTTTCATTTTTCTAAGGGGCAATTTTTCAATGCCCCTATGTTAATTTTTGAAGCCATGGCTGATATTAGTGCCAAGTTGAAAATGGAGCAGAAATTAGCTGGAATCCCATTTGGTAGACTGATCACAGCCCTACTAAGAGCTAAGTTTGACATTGATGATCAGGAGCCATTTGAAGTCATAGCTCCTCATACTTTTGGGAAAAAGACTTGGACTACAAGCCAAGAAATGCTGAAAAGAATGAGAGAGGAAGGTGAGCCTGCACCTGCAATTGCTACTGAGCCTGTATCTGCAGCTGCTAGTGGACCTGCCATACATGAACCTGCCCATGCAGCTCCCTTAGAACCTGCTTTGCCAGACCCCGAGGTGACCAGCTCTTTAGCTGCACCCATTCTTGAAGAAGCTGTTTGAAGAAGTTGTCATTTTACCCTCCTCACCTAGTCCAGCTCCTACCACTTCACCTATTCTAGCAGTCCCATCTCCCATACCCACCATTATCCCAATTACATACTCCCCCTCTACACCAACCACTCCAGCCAAACTCACACCACCAATTTCTCCCACCAATGTCCAAGACCTGGCCACAGATTTTATTGAACAATCTCCTAGCACTCCTCTTCTCCAAAGCCTCTCAAGTTCACCTGCTCCTTCAACCCACACACCTGAAGTAACCCATACCCCTGAACCTGAGCTTTTCACTACAGAGGCTTATTCATCATTGATGGGGTCTATTTTTGAAAACGTTGGGCTTGAATCTGTCCCTATATCTGATCCTCCTCATTTCACTCACCTGGCTACTTCTCCCTTTACAGCCATTTCACCCATTGCACCTCCACCATCCACTTCAGTTTTACCAGCCCCTGCTATGCATACCACACCCACACCTGAATCAATTAGCCAAATATTTACCTTTCTCCAATCCATCCAAGCCCAACTCTGAGATCAACACAAATAATCGATGCATGACCAATGACCTGCTCCAAACCTTAGCCTCAACATCCCACACAACTACCTTAGCCACTATACCTGCTGTTGATGACCATGCTACCCAAACTGAACCTGAGGTAGTATTGGTTGATCTGCCCACCCTCACCACTACTGCCCATGCTACCCAAACTGAACCTGAGGTAGCTCTGGTTGAGTCCCCTTCACCTCTCCTCACTTTCTCTGATCAAGCCAATCAGACCGACCCTGAAGTCATCCATCTGGACCCCTCTTCTCCCACTCCCACAGCTGGGTTACCTTTGGTCCCCTACCATTCCATTCCCATTCCCAGATTTGCCGCTCTCAAAAGGGCCATGGAAGAAAATCCATATATCTGTCGAGATGTCCTCAAGGGGTTAGCTGAATTACATGCTTACATTAGAACCCCTTATGAAAAATAGATTCGGAAATTGGAGTTATTCATGAAATTTGAGAGAGAGAAAATGAAGGACGTGCTGGGTCAAACTTTTCAGATGGTTAGAAGTGAGCAGCACAAGGTGACCATGTTGCAAGCTTGAATACTTGAATGACTTGGAAAGTACATTGGCCTCACCAAAAAGATCAAATCAGAGGAATACACTGAGCTACAAAACACAATCCAGGAGAAGGCTAAATCGAGTTCAGACTCCAATACTGATTCTAGTTCTGACTCTGACAGTGACTCTAGTTCTGATCCCATTGAACCAACTTATGATACAGATTTTGACCCCAGTTATTAGATCACATTGTACTTATCTGTGTTATGAGTTTGTAATATAAAATTCTAGTTTTTCTTGTGTAATTACTGTGCATTTCTGTTCTTTCTTCTTGTCATTATGATTTCTGCTTGATTGTTTCTTTTCTTTGCTTTGGACCAGTGTGGACCCTGCTCACCTGAGGTTTGGGGGTGTGGCAGAAATGTCAATAATTGAGTTAACATCAATGCAGCGTATGATCAGTAGAATTTTTGAAAATGAAGTAATTTCACACCTGTTGTTTTGAAAAATGAGGAAGTTAAAAACTTTTTGAAGTTAATTTCTAGTGTAATTCTAATACTTTCATGAAGTGAATGTCAGAAAATTTCCAAAAGAAAATTGATGTTTTAGTAAACCTAAAAAGAGAGAAAACAGTGATGATATACCTCATGAATTTGATAGAAAACTACACCCAGTGAGATTTGGACCTGAAATGTATTCTTTGGAGGCATGAATTGGCAATTTTTTCTGCTCTAGGGAATGTTTAAACCTGCTTGTTATCACTAGAAGTTACATATATCCAAGTTAAAATAGTTTGACAGCAATCATGATATTAAAGACATGATGTAAGGCCTCCTTTTAGACAGTTTGAACTTCAAAAAGCCCAACCTTTTGAAACTGCCCTTGATACACACCAATTGAGCTTTATAAATCCAAGATTTCTTTGAAACCTCATCAACCTCATTTAGCCTAACCCTCACTCTGAGAATTCAGAAGGTAAAGGAAAGAAAGCTGAAGAAAGGTGAGTTGGGTAACAGTTTGGTAAAAAAATAATTAAAGGCAATGATGTATCAGCAGAAGAAATGTGGCATTCCAGTCTTGCTTTGAAGAAAAAAAAAAAAAAGGGGAAGGCATTTCATTGGAAGTTTGAAAAAGAAAGAGAAAAAGATGGCCACTTTGGCTCTGAAAATTCAAAGAAGAAGATGAAATTGTGCTGAAGTAAAGAAGGTGGGTCTATCACCTCCTTACCTTGACTGACTTCTCAATTTTGAACTCCATTCCACCCCTTTATTCTTGATAAATTTCACCCCTAAGCCACATTACAACCCAAGTTAAAGTCCTTACTAATCAATGATGGATTGAGCTGTCACATGAAGATAAGGATTTGTGTAATCTATGGTGAAAAGAGCAGTGAATTCAGAACTAAAAAGCAATGCCTATGCTTATGCTTACAGTCTTATTTGTGGGCTGTAACTGCTCTTGAGCCATGTGAAATAGTACAACCCTCTTACTTGTTGAGTGAAAACCTGGTGAGAGTTGGGTTTGAAATTGACTTATTTGGGGTAACATCAAAGCTGGATTCTCAAATAGAAGACAAGTTGTTCATTAATTTTTCTTATAAATAACTTTTTGACACAAATTGAGTGAATGGTAAAAGGAATTACAGCAGAATTTTAGTTTTGAACTGATGTTTTCTTGAAAATCTTCTTACAGCCTGACTGATGCAGGTGAGAATAATCTGATTGGATGAAAGTTTGCTTTAACAGAACTGCATTGATCTTAACAGATTTATTGGAGAAGTTTGTGGGTACCTTCACTAAAAACCCTCAGGAGACTTCACTCCTCCACTAGGGATCACCTAGGGGTTTAAAAGGCTTGTTGTATATGCTAAATGCAACTGTGTTCCCTACAAAAGTGGCTTTTTATTCTATTTTTAATTTTGACTTTGCTAAGGGACTAGCAAAGCTTAGGTTTGGGGGTGTGTTGAGAACTAGAAAATACCATTTTCCACCCTTTAACCTAGGCCTTGATAGACCCTTGAGAGAACTAAATAAGTGTTTTAAGTGCTTGTGTTACTTAACAATAAAGACAAAGCTTAACCATGAAAGCGACCTAAAAGTGGCCAAAAGATATAATCCATGTCGATCCAAAGGAAGAAAGAGAAGGACAACCTCACTAGTCCAAAATGCCCTAATCAAGAGGCAAAGACCGTCTCAACCTAGAAAAGAGATGGAGCCATTCAATGTAAAAATGCACTACGAAAGTGCTTTTCAAAAGAATCAACATTTCAAAAGAACCGAACTCGAAAAGAACTAAAAGCTCCAGCTTAGTTTTCAAGAGCACCAACTCTTCGAAGGATGATTGACCTATTCAAAAGAAGAGAACTCCTTGTAAATGTAACTGAACTTTACGAAAAGAGCTCAGAGTCACAGATCATGTAAAAGTTCCCTAAACTATGCGAAATGGTATTCTGGAGATTCCTAGCTTTTACAAGGGTAATTCAGTAATCTTTTTCACGCACCCCAATGCATTTAAAAACCTAGGGACATTCCAGAAGATTCTAAGCACGAAGCGAAGGCATATTCCACCCCATGTGAGCACCCGAAGATGAAATCACTTGGCGGGAACTTCTAGAAGCTCTAACAGATTTTCAAATTGCATAACAGAATTGATGCTTATGTCGCCTGATTGGCTGAACTAGATCGAGCAATTCTGATTGGTCAGAACATATCAGGATCCTTGTGCTCGACTACCATTGGATGACACAGATCTGAGCACTTCTGATTGGTCGATACGCATCTGAGCTAGACTTGGGGAAAACTATAAATAGATGAACCATTTGCCCAATTTGGGCATCCAGATTTTGAGTTTCATTCCTATTACCTCATTTCCAAATCAGCTAGTTTGTCTGAAACCCCTGTAATAGCCTAACTTTTACTTGCAATTGAGAGCTGTGAGATACCTCTGAAATTCAAAAGAGAATTGTATTCAAGACTACAAATATGAGAGCTGTTTAAGGTATGCTTTGTAATTGTAATGGTGAATTTGAAAAGGTTGCTGTAAACTGTACATTCTCAATTGGATCGTGTTAAGGGTTCCCTCTGATCTCCTTATTACACTAGACTCCTTTAGATGTAGTGTTTTTCATGCAATTTCCCTTGATTCATTAACCCTGTGGGAATTAGTGTTTGTAACCTAATCTCTCACAGCATTTGTAGTGATATTTCTTGTTCTAAATTAAGGGTTTAGATTAAAGACTATTGGATGGTCTGTGGCCATTGAAGTGGACAGACCATAGCCATAAGCCTAAATCTAATCCTTGAGTTAAATTTATTTCTCTTAGATCTGTGCTTGTAGCCAGATGAAGATTGGATCATCTCTCATTTGATCTGCAGTCATTCTCATTGTGTTTCAAGGACCAAATCAAAGTTAGATATTATTTCTCCATTTTTATAAGTTTACATCAAAATTCCCCCAACTCAGATCTGGATCATTTAGTTTAACTTTTACTTTTATCATTTAGTTAATGTGACAAATTCAACCTCCCATCTTATGTGCTTTGTAGACAGGATAAGAGGCCAGATCTGGTAGCTCAGATCTGGAGGTTTATCTTGCATTTTAAACAAATTCTCTGTGGACGATTTTTTACTCACTTACATTTAAAACTTGCTACAATTGGCCCTGATCTTGCAGGCTAATCCACTTCTCTCTGTGCTGATATTTCTTTACTCTTTTTAATGTTCCAGATTCAGTATAACTTAGCAGTTGCAAATCTGTTTTCAAAACACAAATAAATCATGCACACTTAGAATAACCAACACTGATGTACCTCATAAAAATCAAAAAAATGAAAAATAAAATATATATAAAGATTCTGATAATGCTTCTAATGCTGTAGATGAAGGACTAGTTCCTCATTTACCATTTCCTCATGCCATGAAATCTGTATCCCCTTTTGATAAAGGGAACACAAAAATAGATGGAATGATGGAGACTTTCAAGCAAGTCAAGATAAATCTACCTTTGCTTGATGCAATCAAACAAATTTCAGCATATGCAAAATTTCTGAAAGATATTTGCACTCACAAAAGACAGTCTAGGATACAGTTATCCAAGAAGGTCTTTGCTGTGGAAAGAGTTAATCAGGTGTTGTCGATTACCACACCTCCTAAACTTCAAGATCCTGGGATCCCCACAATCCCTTGCATTATTGGGGAACATACCATTGAAAAAGCTTTATTAGATTTTGGTGCTAGTGTCAACCTACTTCCATATTCTGTATATGAGAAACTAGGTTTGGGAGAATTAAAACCCACTCAAGTGGTGTTACAACTAGCAGACAGATCTGAAAGAAAGACAATTGGGATGATTGAGGATGTATTGGTAGGAGTAGATAAGTTTTTCTACCCTGCTGATTTTCTAGTATTGGACATGGAACCTACAAAAAGCGAAACTTCCATCCCTGTCATTTTGGGGAGACCATTCCTGGCTACAGCAAATGCTTGCATTCAATGCAGGTCTGGTATTATGGAAGTCTCTTTTGGAAATATGAAGGTGAAATTAAATGTTTACAATTCAGTCACACAGCCTCAATTCAGTTCTGAGGAATGTTTTCTTGTTGATTTATTGGATGAACTGGTGGAAGAGACTCTACCACAGTTTTTGCAGTGTGAAGATTTAACCACAGATTTTAAAGATGCTTGGGGAAAATCTGAGGAAGTAAATGCTGTGCAAGGAACTCATGATCAATTAGTAAGGTTCTCTTCATGGAAACCTGCTATTCTGCCCCTTCTACAAACAGCTAAGGTACCTTTGCTACCTTCTTTTCTCAGCCCACCGGATGTAGAGCTAAAGCAGTTGCCAAAAATTTTGAAATATGTGTTTTTAGGAGACCATAAATCATTGCCTGCGATTATTTCTTCCTCCCTCACTGAGGAGCAGGAGGAAGAGCTATTGATTGTATTGAAACAGCATAAAAAAGTAATTGGATGGACTATTGCTGATTTGGGAGGAATCAGTCTAGCTGTTTGCATGCATAAAATTCATTTGGGAGAAGATGCAAAGCCTTCTAGGGAAATGCAGAGGAGGTTGAACCCTCATATGCAAGAAGTGGTCATGAAAGAGGTTGTTAAGTTGTTTGATGCAGGGGTCATTTACCCCATTTCAGATTCAGCTTGGGCGGCACCTACACAGGTGGTACCTAAGAAATCTGGGATCACTGTTGTAACCTCAGATTGTGGTGAGCTTATGTCAATCAGACAAACAATTGGTTGGAGGGTCTGTATTGATTACAGAAAACTAAACACAATGACCAGAAAAGACCATTTCCCTCTTCCCTTCATTGATCAAATTTTAGATAAGCTAGCAGGAAAAGCTTATTACAGTTTTTTTGATGGGTACTCTGGTTACAACCAGATTCCTGTGTATCCACAAGATCAGGAAAAGACCACATTCACTTGCCCTTTTGGCACTTTTGCCTATAGGAGAATGCCTTTTGGTCTTTGTAATGCTCCTGCTACCTTTCAAAGATGCATGTACTCCATTTTCTCTGATATGATTGACCAATTTATGGAGATTTTTATGGATGATTTTTCAATCTATGGAGACAGTTTTGCCTAGTGTTTACATCATCTCAAATTGGTGTTACAGAGATGTGAAGAAACCAATCTAGTTTTGAGCTGGGAGAAGAGCCATTTCATGGTCACCCAAGGCATTGTCCTTGGCCATGTTGTCTCCCACAAGGGCATTGAGGTGGACAGAGTAAAAATTGATTTAATTGCACATTTGCCACCTCCCAAAACTGTTAAACAAATCAGAAGTTTTCTGGGACATGCTGGATTCTACAGAAGGTTCATTAAGGACTTCAGTAAAATATCTAAGCCTCTTTGTCAGTTATTGTGCCAAGATGTCCCTTTTGTTTTCAACAATGAATGCTTGAAGGCATTTGAATTCTTAAAAAATTGTTTGATTTCAACTCCAATATTACAGTCTCCAGATTACTCACTGCCTTTTGAACTGATGTGTGATGCATCAGATTATGCTTTAGGAGCTGTTCTTGGACAGAGAAAGGATAAGTTGCCTCATGTCATAGCTTATGCCTGTAGATCAATGATTGATGCACAGCTCAATTACACAACAACTGAGAAGGAGCTGCTGGCAATTGTTTTTGCTTTAGAGAAATTCAGGTCATATGTTTTGGGTTCACAAATAGTGGTGTTCACTGACCACTCTGCCCTGAAATGCCTTCTGTCTAAGAAGGACACCAAACCAAGATTAATCAGGTGGATCCTCCTATTACAGGAGTTTGATTTACAGATCAAAGATAAAAAGGGTGTGGAGAATGTGGTGGCTGATCACCTGTCTAGAATTTTAACTGTTGAGATTGATAGGCTGCCTATCAATGAATCTTTCCCTGATGAGCAACTTTTTGCTATCAGTATACACCCCTTGCTTTGCAAACATAGTCAACTTTTTGGCTACTGGAAGAATTCCTCAACATTGGAATAAAATGGATAAAGATCTTTTCTTCTTAAAGGTTAAACATTTTATTTGGGGAGATCCTTATCTGTTTAAGATTTATGGAGACCAAATAATAAGAAGATGTGTCCCCGAAGAAGACTTTCATCACATACTTTCTATGTGTCATGAATAGGCCTGTGGAGGTCATTTTAGTGGAAACAAAACTTCTGCAAAGGTTCTACAGTGTGGCTTTTATTGGCCTACACTTTTCAAAGATGCACTGCAGCACTGTAAGTCTTGTCAGAACTGCCAGAGATTGGGCAGCATTTCCAAGAGAAACTCAATGCCTTTATAGCCCATTTTGGTAGTTAAATTGTTTGATATTTGGGGGATAGACTTCATGGGTCCCTTTCCTCCTTCCAATGGGTGTAATTTCATCTTAGTAGCTGTGGATTGTGTATCCAAATGGGTTGAAGCCACAGCCACGAAAACCAATGATCACAGAGTGGTTCTGAAAATTTAAAAGGATAACATTTTTTCCAGGTTTGATTTTCCCAGAGCTATTATCAGTGATGGGGGAAGCCATTTTTTGTAATAAATATTTTGAAGCTTTATTGAAAAAATACTCTATGACTCATAGAGTAGCTACTCCATATCATCCACAAACCAGTGGACAAGTGGAGATTTCCAATAGATAAATTAAACATATACTGGAAAAGACTGTGAAGAAGGACAGAAAGGATTGGTCCTCCAAGCTGACTGATGCATTGTGGGCATATAGGACAGCTTACAAAACCTCAATTGGTATGTCCCCATTCAGAATGGTCTATGGCAAAGCATGCCATTTACCAGTGGAGTTAGAATATAAAGCCTTTTGGGCTATTAAAACATTGAACATGGATCTGACTACTGCTGGTAATCACAGGAAACTGCAACTTGCTGAGTTGGAGGAGCTGAGAATGGATGCATACACCAATTCCAGATCTTACAAAGAGAAAGTTAAAGCGTTCTATGATAAAAATCTGCTAAGAAAAAAATTCATAACTGGCTCCAAGGTATGGTTATTCAACTCAAAACTTAAGTTTTTTCCGGGAAAGCTGAGATCCAGATGGGAAGGACCATATACTGTCATTCATGCAGCTCCTTCTGGGGCTGTTGAAATTTTGGACCCAAGTGATGGGAGAACCTTGAAAGTAAATGGTCAGAGGCTCAAACCATGCATTGAAAATACCCTGGAGCCTGTGCTGACCATCTATCATCAAGAACCTCCCCAAATCTGATAGAAAACTGCACCCAGTGAGACTTGGGCCTGAAATGTATCCTTTTGAGATATGAATTGGCAATTTTTTCTGCTCTAGGGACTGTTTGAACCTGCTTATTTTCACTAGAAGTTACACATATTCAAATTGAAATAACTTGACAGCAATCATGATATTAAAGACATGATGTAAGGCCTCCTTTTGGACAGTTTGAACCTTACAAATCCCCACCTTTTGGAACTGCCCTTGATACACACCATTTGAGCTTTATAAATCTAAGATTTCTTTGAAACCTCATCAAATAACCTCATCAACCTCATTTAGCCTAACCCTCACTCTGAGAAGTCAGAAGATAAAGGGAAGGAAGCTGAAGAAAGGAGAATTGAGTAACAGTTTGATAAAAGAAGAAGATTCATAATTGAAGGCAATGATGTATCAGCAGAAGAAATGTGGCATTCCAGTCAATGTTACCTTGATAAAAAAAAAAAAAAAAAAAAAAAAAAAAAAAAAAAGAAAGAAAAGGAGAAGGCATTTCATTGGAAGTTTGAAAAAGAAAGAGAAAAAGATGGCCACTTTGGCTCTGAAAATTTAAAGAAGAAGATGAAATTGTGCTGAATTGAAGAAGGTGTGTCTATCACCCCCTTACCTTGACTGACTTCTCAATTTTGAACTCCATTCCACCCCTTTATTCTTGATAAATTTCACCCATAAGCCACATTAAAACCCAAGAAAAGTCCTTGCTGATCAATGATGGATTGAGCTGTCACATGGAGATAAGGATTTGTGTAATCTATGGTGAAAAGAGCAGTGAATTCAGAACTAAAAAGCAATGCCTATGCTCACCACAATCCTATTTGAGGGCATGCGCTCTTGAGCCGTGTGAAATAGTACAACCCTCTTATTTGCATGTTGAGTGAAAATCCTGGAGAGAGTTGGGTTTGAAATCAACTCATTGGGGTAACATCAAAACTGAATTCTCAAATAGAAGGCAAGCTTTTCATTAATTTTTCTTTTAGAAACTTTTTGACACAAATCAAGTGAATGGTAAAAGAGTTACAGCAGAATTTCAGTTTTGAACTGATGTTTTCATGAAAATCCTCTTATAACTTGACTGATGCAGGTGTGAATAATCTGATTGGATAAAAGTCTGCTTTAACAGAACTGCATTGATATTAACTGATTTATTGGAGAAGTTTGTGGGTACCTTCACTGAAAACCCTCAGGAGACTTCACTCCTCCACTAGGGATCACCTAGGGGTTTAAAAGGCTTGTTGTATATGCTAAATGCAACTGTGTTCCCTACAAAAGTGGCTTTTTATTCTATTTCTAATTTTGTCTTTACTCAGGGACTAGCAAAGCTTAGGTTTGGGGGTGTGTTGAGAACTAGAAAATACCATTTTCCACCCTTTAACCTGGGCCTTGATAGACCCTTGAGAGAACTAAATAAGTGTTTTAAGTGCTTGTGTTACAACTAATAATAAAGACAGGCTTAACCATGAAAGTAGCCTAAAAGTGCCGAAAAGATGATAATCCATGTTGATCCAAAGGAAGAAAGATAAGGGACAACCTCACTAGCTGTCAAAATGCCTAAACTGAAGAGGCAAAGACCTGGTCTCAACTCAGAAAAAAAATATGGAGCAATTCGAACAGAAGAATGCACTACAGAGTGCTTTTCGAAAAGAACCTGAACTTTGCGAAAAGAACTAAAAGCTCCAAGCTTAGTTTTCGAAGAGCACTTGAACTCTTCGAAAGGATGTTTGACCTATTCGAAAAGAAGAGAATTCCTTGCGAACAAAACCTGTACTTTGTGAAAAGAGCTTCAGAAGTCACAGTACCTTGCGAAAAGTTCCCTAAACTATGCGAAATGGTATTCTGGAGATTCCTAGCTTCTGCAAGGGTAATTTAGTAATCTTTTGCACGCGCCCCAATGCACTTAAAAACCCAGGGACATTCCAGAAGATTCTAAGCACGAAGCAAAGGCATACTCTACCCCATGTGAGAGCCCGAAGATGAAATCAATTGGTGGGAACTTCTAGAAGTTCTAACAAATTTTTGAATTACATAACAGAATTGATGCATCTGTCATCTGATTGGCTGAAACAAAAGAAGCAATTCTGATTGGCCAAAACAGATCTGGATCCTCGTGCTCGACTACCATTGGTTGATACAGATCTAAGCACTTCTAATTGGTCGATACACATCTGAGCTAGACCTGGGGTAAACTATAAATAGATGAACCATTTGCCCAATTTGGGTATCCAGATTTTGAGTTTCATTCTTTTTCCCCCATTTCCAAATCAGCTAGCTTGTCTGAAACCCCTGTAATAGCCTAAATTTTACTTGCAATTGAGAGCTATGAGATACCTCTGTAATTCAAAAGAGAATTGTATTCAAGACTATAAATCTGAGAGCTGTTTAAGCTGTGCTCTGTAATTGTAATGGTGAATTTGAAAAGGTTGCTGTAAATCGTACATTCTCAATTGTATTCGTGTTAAGGGTTCCCTCTGATCTCCTTATTGCACTAGACTCCTTTAGATTTACTATTTTTCATGCAATTTCCCTTGATTCATTAACCCTGTGGGAATTAGTATTTGTAACCTAATCTCTCACAGCATTTGTAGTGATATTTCTTATTCTAAATTAAGGGTTTAGATTAAAGACTATTGGATGGTCTGTGGCCATTGAAGTGGACAGACCATAGCCATAAGCCTAAATCTAATCCTTGAGTTAGATTTATTTCTCTTACATTTGTGCTTGTAGCCAGATGAAGTTTGGATCATCTCTCATTTGATCTGCAATCATTCTCACTGTGTTTCAAGGACCAAATCAAAGTTAGATATTATTTCTCCATTTTTATAAGTTTACATCAAAATTCCCTCAACTCAGATTTGGATAATTTAGTTTAACTTTTACTTTTATCATTTAGTTAATGTGACAAATTCAACCTCCCATCTTATGTGCTTTGTAGATAGGATAAGAGGCCAGATCAGGTAGCCCAGATCTGGAGGTTTATCTTGCATTTTAAAATCAATTCCCTGTGGACGATCTTTTACTCACTTATATTTTAAAACTTGCTACAATTGGCCCTGATCTTGCAGGCTAATTGAGATCTCTCTGTGCTGATATTTTCGTATTCTTTTATTAAATTCATCCTCTGTAAGTCTATTTTCAAAACACAAATAAATCATGCACACTAGAATCACCAACAGTCCTCCTCTCTTGCTAATGTCTGAAGCAATAGATATTCTTCCTCAGCACTTGATCGATGAACAACAGTTTGGGATCTAAATCTCTTCTTCTGATGGAGTCCCCTGTGGCCTTCAAACCTCTAGTAATGGCCTGTGCAATTGTGTCAATGGGGGCACTCACAGGGAAATCATAACCACAGTTGGGATAAAAAATGGCAGGGATGCCCATAACTTCAGCAATCAACGCTGGGTTAAGCAGCATCTCAAAATTATCAACTAACACAAGGAGGCCTGGCTGCCCATGTGTGTCAGGTCTGACCCTAAGGTGCTGGTAAAACAGTTGCACTAACCTAGGATAGGCTAGTGCAGGAATCATTTGCATCAAGGGGAACAAACCAGCCTTGCGCAAGAACTCAGTGGCAGGGGCTGACAACGGCTCAGATTCAAAGAAAGATATATCAAAAATGGCCTCAGGCTCTAAAGGAATGGAAGTGAGGAGCTCAGAGGGTGTAGAGTAATCAGGCATTTTTACAGCCACCTCAGGAACCACCTCCTTCCCTTTTTGTTGTGCCGTAGAGGACTTGGCTTTCTTAGGAGCAGGCTCCACGGTGGCCTGGTCCCTGGCTCTCTTCACAGGTGCACTTTTAGGAGCCATCAAGATTCTCCTTGGTGAGTGTGCAGTTGAAATTTTGAAAGAAAAGATTAAGAGCTGAGTCTTACCCTAAAAGTTAGGGTTCTGTTCAATTTGATGAACCGTAGATCGCAAGAGCTCCTAGCAGGGGGCAACTGTTGATGGAAGCTTTAAGAACAAAAATCCATAATTTCAAAGTGAGCAATGAACTATAGACAGGATGCTGGAGGAGAGAGATTGAGAGGAGTGGGAGCTAGGGTTTCGCTGGCAGGAGAGGAAAGAGAAAGCAGTAAAGAAAAGCAGCGCGGGGTGGGATTTTAAATATAGCGAGGCTCGGCACGCTTTAAAAATATCCGCTCGCAAGATAGGCATGAATGGGTCGTGAGATTAGATGTTCATTTAAACTGCGCGAGGCAGCCCACCCAGCTATATCTGAAACTCGCAACAGCAAAGCAAACTGTTTCTTTATGAACTGCGTGAGAGGAAACCAAACCAAATTTTCAGAACCCCACGATGGCTTAACAGAGTCAGAATTCACACACCCACTGGTCAGCCTTTTGACCTTGATTTTGTGGGTGAATTTTCTCACAGGCTCTCTTCCAGGGACACCCATAAGCATTGTAAAACATTCAAAAATTCCCATACTCTCAAAGCATTAAATTCACACATCATGAAAAGCATTCAAATAATACTATCATCATTCAATCACTTGAAATTAGCAAATAAGGGGAGCAGGAATAAAAGTAGGCATAAAGCACTAGACTCAGATTCCAACAAGATCACTACAAATTCCTCTAAACTGTAAAGTACATATCATACAAAGGTGCACAGCTCTTATCATCAATTCAATGAAAGATCCCCTTTAGGGTTTGAGGATCCTTCACCAATCAAAAATTGGCCCTTGGGGTTAACCACTGGTTGACTGGGTAACCTCCCTCTTCCCTTTTGGCTAAGGTATTCGCTAGTTGGCCAATTTGTTCTTCCATCTTCTTGATGCTCTGACCATGAGAATTCACAGTCTGAGCCAAGGAACCCAGGTTTTGTAGTGAGGTCAAGACCTAGTCCTCGAAAGAAGTATTTCTGGGTTGGGATGGGGGTACGACCAATTGATTTTGTTGCTAATGGGGCTGCTGATGGTGCTGGAAGTTAGACCTAGGGGCATTCCCTTGATTGAACTGCTGCTGTGGCCTTTGTGGTAAGGCCAACATATGCTGGGGCTGCATGTAGTTGTCTTGCCTCCAACTCAAATTTGGGTGGTCTCTCCATTGGTAACCTGCATTTTGGTGTTGGTATCCATATGGTTGTCTATTGTAGCCCCTAGATTGTTGCTGGCCATAAGATTGAGTAGCAGCAGCATGTTCTAAAACTAATTCAGGAAATTGCCCTGTAGATGGATATTCCTCCACTGTGTGCTGTGGGGACTGGCATATCAGACATGCCTCCGCCACATGAGCAGCCCTTCTAGGTTGCATCACAGTCAGTAATTTTTCAAACTTCATAGAGAGGTTTGCCATCTACAGCTGCAGGTCATTGTTCCTAGACACCTCATAAACTTTTCCTCTTAATCCAGAAGTAGGCCCCACGTTTGACTCAGAGTCCTGACTAGTTCTTGCCAGGGATGGCTTTTGAAAAGCATTCTCACTAATCACCTCAAATAATTCCCATGCCTCCTCAGCAGTCTTGTGCATGTAGGATCCACCACAAGAGGCATCGACCATATCTCTATTTTTTTCATCAATCCCATTGTAGAAGCTTTGTACAAGCTGCCACTCTGGGATCTTGTGGTGGGGGCATTGTTTGATCATTTCTTTAAACCTATCCCAGGACTGGTTAAAATCCTCAGTTGGGGATTGAGCAAAAGCAAGAATCTCCTTCCGCAACTGGCTAGTTTTGGTCTCAGGGAAGAACTTGGTCAGGAACTTGGTCTGCAGGTCTTTCCATGAAGCAATGCTATTGTTGGGAAGAGTGGTCAACCAGGTACTGGCCCTATCCTTCAGAGAGAAGGGAAAGAGTATGAGCCTAATAGCCTCAGGTCCCAAACCAGTGATATTAAAAGTGGTGCACAAGGCCAATAACTGGTCAGTATGCTTGTAAGGGTCCTCCTTGCTAAGCCCATGGAAAGAGGGAAGCATCTGGATGATTGAAGTTTTTATTTCATAGTTCCCCTGAACGTCAGGGAATTGAATGCTAAAAGGGGAGTTATAGTCATCCGGAGCATTCAACTCCTTGAGGGTTCTGGGTTGTTCTTCACCCATAATTGCTGTCACAGATTCACTTGGGGGCTCTCCTGTGGTGTGCCTGTCTCTTCTAACTCTCCTTCCCCTTTCTAACTCAGGGTTAAGAGGCTCTAAAGCAGGGCTGAGAGATCTCCTCCCTAGCATACAAGCACACCAACAGCAAGGAAAGCTTCTTGCAGGCACATTACAAAAGAATATCTGTACAATTAATAAATTTATCTAACTAGTTTACAGCTATTCAAACAATACATCTAAAATTCTCCTAGATACTGCTAGAAATTTTTTTAAGAAAGACAGAGTTTTAAAAGTCAGAGAGTTTGCAAACAGAGGTAGCTAAGCTCCAATTGCAGTCCAACTATCCTTCACTACTGCTGTCTAGCTCTACAAGAAAGGTTCAAAATTATGTCAGCAGTATCAATTATTCACATTTGCAAAGAATACTAAGAATACAAAAACTAAGGGTCTACTAATAGATCATCTTTCCCTGACAACGACGCCAAAAACTTGTTGGCGGTTTTTGAGTGTGTGCTTCTTTATTGGTTGGTGGTAAAAGTCATTTAAAAATTAAAGAAAGAGTAAAACAGAGGATGGAATCAGCACAACTAAGAAATCCTAGACCTGCAAGATACAGGGTCCATTGTAGCAAGTTTTGATAAGTAAGAGCTTGTCCCACAGGGAAAGGTGATCTACAGCTCCAAAGGAGCCATCTCTAGTAGTCCCTCCAGATCTGACTACAGATCTGGCAGTCCTAAAAAGGAGGGGAGTTTAAGGTCACTTTTTTTAAGTATTCTAAGGTATCCTAATGTCTAAACTATAGAGAGGGTTGAGAGGATGGATGGTGTGTGGAAAATAAATATAAAAGGGTGAGAAGTAAGTTATTGAGCCCAGATCAGAGGAGTTTTGTAACTCAGATTCAGATATGATGTTATAGAAATCCTGTCCAATGGCTACATTATCATCACTGAGGAGAAAGGATCCAACCCATCACTCTGCCATGATTCAACCATTAAGGTTATAACCTGTCCACTCAAATGGTCACAGACTATCCCATAGGGGAACCACAATCCAGGGATGGGTGTCAAACCATAACATGTTAATCATTGCAGGCACTATTTCATCCAGGCTACCAGCACAAGAATCCATATGGAACCTCAACCTCTAAAGCTCTATGTGTGGGGCTAAGGCTGTATAGGACCATGATAGCCCAGACACATAGAACCAGCAAGCGATTGAGTACAACCTTCGATCTAGCTGTCCATTGCTTGAGTGAGGCTACAATGGTCCAGTCAAAAGCCTATAATCTCTATAACCAGATCAGATCCAACATCTGATGGCGGATCTATACAAATATAGGGGAGTCTACCTCTGTACAATCCCCCACCAGGCTTCTTCAAGCTCAGGTGTAAAGAAGAAGGATCCATCTTAGATCGGTGAATTAGAATCACCCTAAGGCTATAACCTGTCCACTTTAATGGTCACAGACTATCCCAGAGGCTATCCTCCTCACGGAGCCTAAGATAAAATAAGAATATCACTGCCACCACCATGGTCACAAGGCTACCAGCTCAAGCGCCCATGGGGATTTTAGATCTAATGGGTCCTGTGGTGGGGCAAAGGTTGTATAGGACCATGATAGCCCAGACACACTGGTCACTTGGATCTGAATGACCCTTAGAATCAGTCCTCCATTGCTTTGAAACACAACCAAAGCAATGGCGGATCACAAGGCAGCAGCCTTGCACAGAGCATCTCACATTCAAACACAAATCCCACAAAGTATAGATCCTATTACAGAACTTCCATTAATCTAGTTCAAAATGCATACAAAGACATAGCTAGCAAGTGATGGACTATGGAGAGAAGGAAAAAGAAAAAGAAAACTACTTACAACTATAAAAAGAAAAACAAAACAATCTCAAATCAAGTCTCCAAGAAATGAGATGTGTTCCCAGCTATTCCAGGATGTAGAAAGAAAAGATGATCTAAGCACTCTCCTCCCCCTATACCTAAGCTAAGTATGGGTATTTATAGCAGTGGTGTGGCAGTGCATTAGGGTTAGAAAACCCTAATTTTAACGATGCCACGTGGTCGAATAGTGATCCTCTGATGCCTTAGGGTGCGTGCACGGAGATTTGAGCATGGGAGTGCGTGCCCTAATTGCTGGAAATTCCCAGAAAGTCCTCTGCTGAAGAGATGGAAGTTTGAGGTTCAGAGCTTCGCTAGGTAGCCATTATTTCCCAGACTTGTCGCGTGGTAGCTTTTGCTCTTCGCTAGGATGATTTGAAATTAAAACTTCAGCCATCGCGAGGTTGGCTTGGTTTGCTCTTCAAGCAGTCGCGAGGTTGGAGTTCAAGCAGTCGCTGGGTTGATCTTCGCGAGGACATAT